>JAJHUR010107320.1:0-47835 GCA_027495735.1 Lutjanus campechanus
AAGTGTGATATGACGACTGGTAAGCTACATTATGTTGCCACTGACTTGTATTTTTCTGAGGACATACACCAAAGCTGCAAGAAGGTGGAGGTGGAGAGAAGAACTATACTGAGAGAATAGCCAATTCTATTCTTTGGTATAACTCAGACAGTTTTATTCACAGAAATCACTGAGACAAGAAAAGTTACTCTCATATAAAAGCTTTAACATGCCTATACTTTCATGGCTGCACATTCTACGTTTTAGTTGGAATGGATGTGTTGTGGTTACAGCAACAGGGATATTGGCCAAGTAGAGCGCTACACACCTGTATCAATAAGGAAATATCACAATCCCTTAGATGAACACATTATCATATTTATGACCTTTTGAATTATTTATTTTGTGGGATTTGTTGATTTGCACCACCTTTGGATATAACTAATACAGTCTACCCAATAATTCACACTACAGTCTGCATTTAATAAATTCACCATCAACTTTTTAGAGCTAGAAGGCCTTCAAAGAACACCTATAGTATATACTTTGCAGAGGCCATACAATCTACAATTGTTATTATAATAATAGAACTTAATTTAGAACTTTATTGAATTTATTCTACAGCTTGGTCAGGATGGATGGCTGAATATCAAACATGCACAGTGATTCACAATCATGAGATACATGTGCCAGATTTTTCATTTGTTTAAGTAAGTTCAGTGGTTTTTGGGTAAATAGTGAACATACTCAGAAATCTCTTAACAAATACTTATTAAATCTATGATTCCAAATCCTTAATCAAAAAAGTAAGTTTTTTCATTAAAACTCTGGAAAGTTATTCTTAGTTTAGTATGAATTTTATAGTGAAGCTGTTTGATACTTCACAAGCCGGACAGTTTCTTCCCAGCAGTTAAAACATCTTACCATTAGACAGACATTCCTGTTATCTCTCAGGGTGGGGGGTGAAGTCCTAGCTAATGAAGTGGATTTGCTTAATTACTTGTCTAGAATAGCATCAGGAGGCCTTAACCAGTGCATACATCTGTTAGAAAGAAAAATGAAAAATCCACATTCCCAGACTGAATGGATATCTTTAGACTTCTATTTTGAATGCCATGTGAAAGTTTGGCTATTGTAGCACAGTCCCCCTTCTCTGTCTCTCTCTCTGATAACAAATGAATCTCCTTTTCTTGCCAATTTCGTTGTGCAAAGCAGGTCAATAGAAAACCATTTATTTTTTTTCCCTTCCTTTGGATAGTAGTGAATAATTGTTGCTGATTCACCACATCTGTGGGGGTCGTGTTGCCTTGGGCTTTGTCTCATGAACTGTCTTGTTTATTGTCTTTCTGTTTATTTCAACAAAAATAACAGTGACTACTTACCTGGCAGTTGAAGGCTTATTGGTTCAACAAGGACAAGCATGTGTAGGGTCAGGTAGTGAATTTTAATCATGATCGAGTGCTTATCTGGTTGTCTTTCTGTAGAATATACTCTAAAATGCATTAAAATGGTGGTGGCTTATATGCAAATAAGTAGGCAAGTGAAGTAGGTGAGGTTAGTAACACTCCTCTGTAGACTGTAAAGCATTTGAAGGGCACTACATGTGCAATTTTTTTTTAAATACTTAATAATAATGCATGGTGACTGACAAATTATAATGCATCAAGCTTTGAATTCAAAATGATAATATAGCTCATAAAAATAAACGGGAACCTCTGGCAGATCCTTACACTTGACTTAATACATTGATACACTGGAAATTTTGATTTAAATGTGGATTAGATTGTAATCTAATATTTGTGATTATTATGTTACAACTAGGGCCCAACGAATTCTGTAGCTTCTGCGATTTTTTTTAATTTTTATCTTAGTATAATGCTACACACCATGTTTGTATGTACAACATGTCCTGCACAATTATCAATATATATCCATATATCTGTCCATATATCTCCATATAGCTATATAAGTAAAAGCTCTTATCTTATCTTATCTTATCTTATCTTATCTTATCTTATCTTATCTTATCTTATCTTTATACAGAATGTAGAATATTTACATAAATACACATTTCTTTGCAATAATCCCTCCAAAGTGGTTGACACTTGTGACAAAAGTATATAATGGAGGCAGGATATTTTACAGTTTAACAATCAATATCATTGTCCAAAATGATCAGGGCACTGACACGGTAAAAAAGACACAAATAGAGTAAATTACATGAATATATTAAACCTGAATAAAGAAAAATGATCAAATATACATAATCTGCTGCATATAACTAACAAATAAAAACTGCAATCTGCATTATGTTCTGTTAATTAAAAAAATCATATACGTGCATATTGGACAACATTTATGCCATACTGATATAGGCCAACATAGCTGTGATATTGTTATCAGTCAGTCGATATATTGGTTGTATTGGTCGTATTTCATACAGTTTAATTATCAAGTTTAATTCGTAATGGACAAAATACTGCAGTGTGTTGCTAGCCCCTGCAGTGGACTTGCAGGAAATAATACTTTGGTGAAGCTTACTGTGATTAATTTATGAGGCCATAGCATGACTCTTAAAATGTATTGCAAGCATGGTCCTCTGGGGAAACAAAGTTACCAAGTGTTAGAAAAATTAATTACTAGTTGCCCCACATTTGCTTCATCGTCATAGGAAGTAAAGTATTTGTTTACCGAGCAGTAAATGCATTCCAGGGCAGTGATGCATTTGTCCTTGTGATATATTTCACTGCGTATGTCTGTGCTGTCCCTGTATCGAATTAGCATAACCTTATTAATGGCTTTGGGGATCAGGTACATTACTGAGCAGGAGGGAGGTCATCAACAACTGTGTGGGTTTACCTCACACCAGTCTATTGTTCATCAGGACTGTGGTGTGCCTTCTCTGTCTCAGTGGCTCAGCTAATTACGAGGGCAGCATTGTGCAAAAATGTGCTCAGTATGGAACCATCTGTCAGTGCGACAGATGCATGATATAGCACTCTCTCCAAAATGAAAAAGAAATAAAACGATTTCTGTCACTGGTTCATCCTATAAAATATGTGGACTATGTGGCAGTGAGCCAGGTTCAAAATGGAGTCTGAAGGTGAAAATCAGTGTTCTCTTCTTTTTTTGTTGATGGCTAATGAAACATACAGAATGTAAATTTAGAAATATAAATTTTTTTAGAAAACTGTACAAGTGAGTATGTATAGAATTGCCAAGCATGCTCTAGAGGTTTAGTGTGTACCATTCAGGAGGATCTATTGACAGACAATGTAATATTGATAAGTGTGTTCTCATTGGTGTATAATTACCTGAAAATAAGACTTGTTGTGTTTTTATTACCTTAGAATGAGCTGTTTATATCTTCAGAGGGTGGGGGTCCTCCATTGAGGCATTCAAGTTGCACAAGGCATAGGAGAAAACATTTTTTTGTACGATCCTCAAATCGACTTTTGGATTGCTGAATCGATTTTTCTTCATAGAATTAAGTAGCACTTAGTGCGTTAGCTTGATGGTAACACATTATTGGAATTCCCATTAATAAGCTAACGGAAATTAGCATCGTGAGTGTTGTAATATAATTTTATCAAATGATCCATTTAACTTCACATGCTTAACATAAAACGATGTGTGTGGTCATAGTTAGAGGCATATATGTCTTACGCTCTGGAAATAAACTATTAACTGCTGACTTCTCATTGATAACTGAATGTGCTACTCTGGCCTCAACGGGTCAAATGGTCAAAACCCCATTTGTGCTGTATGCAAGGGCTCTATTTATTTTCACTTGAAATGTTTTCATTCATCTTATGCATTGTTGTTATAGCACTAAATTGCTGAACAGATGCAGCTAAAGTAACCAAACTTTCTTTATATAGCACAAATGTAACAGTTTTTTTTTTTAAAGTATTTTATTCACTACCTTTATGTGCAGTATAACAATGATTCTGCGGAATGTGTGATGTGCATTGGTTTTTCGAAATATGAATCATGATATACAGTCTCTTGAAAAGCAAACAGCAATCCAGATAAATGATAATATCGAATCACAATACTTAATAACAATACATGTCAATTAGGCACCCAAGTTTTGTGATAGTATTGAAACAGGAGATAAGTGTATCAGCACGACCATAGTTTTTAGAGTAGTCCAGAATGGACAGTGGCTCTAGTGAAGGCTTTTGCGATTTGTGTGAATTTTGCAGCCACCGTAGTTTCTCCTACACACTTTGCAGGCGAGCTGGTTGAAATCTGCTCTTTCACCATTAGATGCCACTAATTCCTACACATTGGTCCTTGAAAGGACACGCATGTTGAAAGCCTTGGAGCCTTGGACTTAAGTGGGAGCTTCAGAATTAAATGCAGCACACTACATTTTGTCTTGTTTTTCCTTGCTGAGCCATTCATTAGCAGATCACCTGTGAACACAACAGGCTCTCCTTCCACTTTCCTGAAATGCCTCAAGTGCTGAAGCTTAAATGCTACTTTGTTCTCAGAACAGCCAGTTTTGCACCTCAACAGTTTGTTTATCAATCTGCTTGATTGACACATGTTGCTATGGCAGCTTCTTGCTCTTGATCTTTAAAAAATCTAAAATGAGTCTAAGCTTCTTGACTGGTGCGAGTAGGTGTCGCCTTAATGAAGGAGCTGATTATACAAAATAAGCCTTCTGTGTGTCTGTATTCCACTCTCTCTGCTGTAAATTGGCAATTTAGTGTTGTGGATATCTGCGAAATAAAGGAGCCTTGCTGCTATAAAGAAAAGCCACTCTTTCACTCTGTGTAAAGCCAGGAGTTCATTGATTGATGAATGGCTTAGCAGATGTGGAAATAAATGGATACAGAGTGCACAAGGACATTGGTCTTCTATCTTGTGAAGAGCAGTGTGTCAAACTGTGCATGTACAGTAGGACCACTGGATACAATCTGTTTGTCTGGATTTCATATCAAATAGTTTCAAATCTTCTGATGTAAAGTGACAAAAGACCTAAAAAAGCAAGTTTGGGCTGCTAAAAGCTCTGAAGCAGTACGTGACATCTGGAATCACTTTTAAGTAGGTTGACCACTGCAAATCTGATAATGACATACATCTGGCAGTGGTAGCAAATCTACACACACTATTTATTCAACTAGAAGTACAGATACATGTGGAAAAAAGACTGGTAAAAGTAGAAGTGCTGATTCAACTTCTTTACTGAAGTAAAAGTGAAAAGATACAGGCTGTTAAAATCTAATCAAAATGTAAAAGTAAAAAGTAGCTCTCTGAAAGATTTTTTTACTGACTGTTTCTGTGCAAAGCTAACTGAACCTCATCTTTTCTCCAGAGTCGAGTCAACCTCTCTTTTCTATTTTGTCTTGTTACATCTTTAAACGTCTTGTTATGTCACTCTTATGTGTTATGTCATTTTTGTTTTGTGTCTTTTACTTTTTCTTTTCGTCTTGTTAAACCTTTTTCATCTTGTGTCATTTTTTGTCTTGTTCCATCTTTTGTATTGTTTTGTCTTTTTTGTCTTCTGTATTTTATATCAATTTGTTTTCTTACCTCTTTCCATGTTTTTTTTCATCTTCTTCCATCTTTTACATCGTTAGGCCTTTTTTCTCTTTTTTGTCTTTTACGTCGTTTTTGTTTTGTTACATCTTCTGACTTCTTTTGCATCCTTTGTCACGACGTCTTTGTCATCCTGTTACGCCACTTTTGTCTTTTTCGTCTAGTTATGTCTTTAATGTCTTGTTATGTCTTTATGTCTTGTCATGTATTTTTCATCTTTGTTGTTTTAGTCATGTCTTTTATGTTGTTTTTCATCTTGTGATATCTTGTTCATCTTGTTATATCTTTTTCATCTTGTTACATCTTTTTTTGTTGTGTTATGTCTTTTTTGCCTTGTTAGGTTTAAAGACAAGAGGTTATAAAAATAGCACATGCTGATTAGCAAATTGCAAATCACTCTATTGTTTTTATCTTGTTACATTTGTAGTACGTGATGGAGACACTAAGGAATTGTCTTTTCTAAGTGTTATTGTCCCATTTGTCCCATTTAGGTTGAAAACAGTCTTGATGTTGGGAGGGCAGCACCTACTGATGAAAAATAAAAATAACACATAATTCCCCTCAAATGCATTCAAAGTAAAGTAAATCTGTTTTGAAAATTTAAGGAGTCCATACATTCACAATAAGTACATATACATGAAAAAATCTGCTTAAGCACAGTAATAAAGTATTTACTTTTACTTCCCACCTCTGGCATCTGGTAATCACTAATATTACTTTTTGAAATCTGAATCAGATCTTCTGTTGAGTGGTGGCCATAGTAAAATATTTTGTGCTAGAAAGAGTGAAAGAGTGAAATTGTTTTTTTTTAAAGAAGACTACACATTCTCAAACATCATTCCCTGGCTAAATAAATGTCAAAAAAGCCTAAAGAATCGGTCAGTTTCAAGAAGAGGCCAACTCGTCTGTTTACACAGGAGCCAGTGTCTGGTCCAAGTAAACAGACTCAGGTCTCTGCAGGAGGCAGAGAGCACACTCTGATAGAGACCAGTTGGGAGAAATAATGAGCAGAGGAGGGGCTTTTTTTTAAGAGTGGTTCACGCAAGGGCTCTGCAGCTCTTCAGTGAAATTAGTCTCAAGTTTAGGTGTTAATTTATGGGCTGCTGGTGAAACTATGGCTAATCGTTTGTCTATGAGAATGTCGATGCTCAGGGAGTTAAAATAACACCAAGAGGCTATTCTTACCCTGCTGACACACACACACAGACACACTTTCACAAATCTTTTGGAATGTGCAGTAATTTAAAACACTCTGACGGTGAATCTGGGTGTCTTTGATTGTGCTTCCAAAGGTAACCAAGACTCAAAAGTGCTTCAAAGCAAACATTTAATTGTTGTTATTCTTTTAAAACATCTGTAATGTGTTTTATTTCATTACTCTTCTTCTTTCAGACGGAGCCTTTCAAAACCACTCTCGGCTGCGGACCCCTCCTCTACCGCTCTCCCACTCCCACTCGCCCAATCATCAGCACCATGCAGCCTCCATTAACTCCTTGAACAGGGGCAACTACACGCCACGGAGCAACCCAAGTCCCGCACCCACAGACAGCTCTGTTCCCCCTGAGGGTCCAGCCAGCGGTCAAGACTCTGGCAGCGCGCAGGACAACTGGCTACTCAACAGCAACATCCCCCTGGAAACAAGGTACTGTGTAACTTGTCTCCCAGACAATGTATAGAGATGTTGGCAGCTGTAAGAGTGAGCTTGAGCTGGTGCCATTGAACACAGGTTTTCATGCTGTCTGCTCCATATTAAATTACCACAGTGCTAACAAGGAGCAAAGCAATAAAATGGAAACTATCCTGCTAGGGGCAAAGGCCTACATTTGTGATGAACATGATTTTGTGGCAAACAAGAGAAAAGTCCTGTTTTTGGGTCTAATGTTAGCAATCCTAACAGTGGAAGCTATTGAATTTAAACAGCAGAGTAATTATAATCTGGTTGGATATGAAAGAGTTCTAGCAAAATTACATCCAGGCTCCTGTGAGCAGGCTTCATAGCTCCTCCACTTCAGCCCTGAGTTTTATTTATTTCATATTAATCAGTGTTCAGTTCTCCAGCACATTTCTCAATAGGAGACTCTTGTGTGAAGTAGATCTGTCAAGTGTTATTGTAACAAAGGGAATATCTGTTGGTATTTCTTTGGCTGGTCTTATTGCAAGGCAGTACGAATTCAAAAATAGCATGGCAAATTATCTCAAACCTTGTAATGATCACATTACTGTGCTAGCAGTAGAAAAATTACTGAAACAAAACCCAACTTCGCAGTATGACCAGGTCACCTGCTGAGCAAATTTAAATAAAAATCCTTTGGTGGCCTTGAGTTTTAAGGAAGTTATTAGACAATAAAATGTAAAAATGCATTTCTCTTTAGTTAGATTCTATAATTATTTTGATCTTTTTAAAGTTTGTTGATTTTGGTGGAACCTGGGGACAAAAGTGATTCACTGTAATGACCATAAAATACAATGTCAAAAATAAAAATGATTGAAATAAAGATCTCCTCCTGCCTTTTTTAACTAGCTAAATTATGACTCACTGTAACTCTGCCTGGAAAAATGTAAACACAGACTTGATTCATCTCATCATTTTCACGTTGAAAACCGACCCGATAGCAGGTCTCGTTAACTTATGGAGGTCATATAGAGGCGTCAGTAATAAATTGAGACTGTTTCATAACCAGTTAAAAAGTCATTAAGACCACACTATTTTCTACAGTGTATATAGTATACATGTTGCCATAAATGAAACTGTTGTTGACAGGAGAAAAGCTAATAGCTAATTTGGCATGGCTAGACAAGCAGCCTTGAACAGAATTGCTGTCTCTTCCTTCAGTTTCTGTGAGACGGTTCAGTCAACAGGAAAATGAGCATCAATTTCAGCTGGTAGAAGGACAGTTAGCGGTATAATGAATGATTACACGTCATCCAGCTCCAGAGTTAATCCTGCACAGGTATTCCCTGTGGAACAGAAAACAGATGGTGAGGAGAATGGATCTGCAATAGGCAAGAGTGCTGCTCAAATCACATATGTAGTATTTATGACCTATTGCCTTGAAAAAAGATCAACCACTAAAGTTCCAATAATGAAATTGAAACCATTAGTAATATCCACACGGACAAAGAAATATTAAATGTCACCTTTACTTAGTTAATATTATTACAATTGCCCTCCCTCGTCACTTTTGTTAAATTTAATGGCCCTGATAAATTCTGCACTGGTAGGTCTCATCCTGCTCTGCCACCGGAGAGATGCCAGCAGTTGGATGCCCCCCTCCAGCCTCACCATTTTCTTTAGAGTTCCTGCCAAACATCTCTCTCTCTTCATTAAAAGTTCCATTCTTCTCCAAAACACAAACTTGAGAGACCATGATCGGGTCACGGATCAAAAACAAGGCTTTTCTCTGGTCCCACTGAACGTGTTCAGCCTGCCCATTGCATGTGGACAGTTCATTTCTCCATTGCATTGCTGCAGTGTTTCCTTATGGAACAGAGCTCTCATAGGGTGGGTGCATTTTGGGAGAAATGAGACATGTGCCTGTAGAAACTTGAGAATTAAATGAAAATGTGCCTTTTGTAGTGTTACAACAATTAAATAAAAAACAACTGGTACTTAAGGATACTATCCAGTGTGGAACCCATGAAACTTTAGTAACAAGTTTATTTGTTATTGAAAATGGAATTAAGGTCATAAACATGTTTTGTCTGAAATAAGTGTTAGAAGCCCTAAGGTTTTTATTTGTAAGTGATGCATTGTTTTCTTCCAATCACAACCTTAAAGGAGCCAGAATACTCTAATGTTTATCAGAGAGGAGCAAGACGCTTGCAGAGAAGGGCAGGGCTCGTACAAAACAAGGTATGGTAGTGCCCAAATGAGGGGAACAAGACAGATAGATGTTATTTGTCTCACACCTCTGTAGAAGTAGTTCCATAAGGGCCTTGGTTTCTTTTGTCCCACGCCGTCTGTCTTGATCTCCATTTGTCAGTTGTTGTTGTTGTTGTTGGCTTGGTGATCACATACTGTATTGGCATTTCTGTGTTTTTTTGCACGCACATCTCACACTAGCTTCATATCCATCTTTCCACCTGTGTGTAGAAACATAGCAAAGCAGACATTCCTAGAGACTTTACAGGACAACCTCATTGAGATGGACATTCTGGCATCAGCACGCCATGATGCCTCGTACAACGACGGGTATGTTGCATGTTTGCTATCTGGCTCACAGTACTGTCAGAATCTGCTTTGCCATGAAAACAATAGTGATGCCTGCGCTATTTTTCCATCAAACATCCTCTGTTTTGAAAAGCCGTCAATCATCAGTGTATGTCTCCTGCAGTGCTAGAATCTTTGCTGCATTTGTCCCTTCCCTGTTTAATACAACTAACAATTTGCATTAAGTCACATTGTTGGGTTGTATTGCTTTTGATTAATGTTAAGCATGACCGCTTTATGAAACACAGTTGCCCGTGTTATCTCCTATTACTAGAATAGGACAGATTTGTCCTGATATTTATAAGTAAAATATGGTCTCAGTGACTTTCCACATCATACATTGTAATGTGACATTCAATCACGTTCATGTCACTGTCGCTCCAGAGCTTCTTGTAAACTTGTCAGTAAAACGGCCTTGACAACAGTGCTGCTGCCACTGACTCTCTGATGGGCTGCTCTTGGACGGCTCTTGGACATGCAGCTCTACACATGTTTTCTGAGATAGCCAGACATGTTCTTCAAGGGCGAATAAATCTGCTCAAACTCCATTCTGAAACGTTATATACTGTATCTCTCGTCTGGACAGCCTTGACACATAGTTACTGGGAATTACTCTTTACCACGCCGGCATGAATACGTAAACATGAGCCAGCTGCGGTCACTAATGCTGTAAATTAGATTTAATATTGATTTACAGTTTCGACTGAGCACAACCCAGTATGCTTTAATATTTTCACTAATCTAGCTGAAGCGTGACTATGGTAACAGTATTGAATACGCTTGGAAACTGAATTACTTACCAGTGGAAGGGACTGCACTTGGATAGACAATAACCTACACTATGATGATAGACATCCCAGAGGAATGAGAGTTTCTGTCAAGACTAACAAGAAAATGTATTTTTCCTAGGCACTTCCTGTTCAAGCCAGGTGGAACATCACCAATGTATTGCACAACATCACCAGGATACCCTTTGACCTCCAGCACGGTGTACTCACCTCCCCCACGCCCTCTGCCTCGAAACACCTTCTCTCGACCTGCCTTCAGCCTGAAGAAGCCCTATAAGCACTGCAACTGGAAATGTGCTGCTCTCAGTGCCATCCTCATCTCAGTAACACTTCTCTTCCTGTTGGCCTACTTCATCGGTGAGTCACCTCTGATACTTACACACACCAGGGTGGGTGCCTCCACCTATCCGCCCCCATCTCCACCCCCCACTTAACTGCAGACACAGGATGAATCCATGCTCTATTGTGTTCCCTCCATCATCCGTTTTAATAGTGTTGAATCTGCAGTCTGTGCCTTATATGAGCGTAGTTATATAGGGACTCGTAGATTGACTCCTCGCCCACGCACCTCGTCCGAAATAACATTATCATTCATAGATTGGGTTGACTGAATCTGCAGAGACGGGGAGTCCAGTTCTTGCTCTTGTGAATAGGTCAAATAGGGAATGAATTAAAAAGATATCAGCCATCACACAAGAGAGGACTGCACATTTAGAATATTTCTCTTATTTGATTGAAGATTCCCTGACCAGCATATCCAGGTCCCAGCTGGGTGAGGACTGCCAGCTGCGATATCCGAGTTAGGCTATTAAATCAGTTCTGCTCTTTTTGACTGCTGTCATTCCCCAAGGGAGTTATTATTCATATCTGATAATACAGTCTCTTAGTTATCTGTCTGATCTATAGACAAGCCAGTTTGCAGATAATTTCACTAGTAAACGTGAAATATGTAAGCAGTCTTGTTTAAGGGAAAAGTACATGTAAGTGGTTCCTGCAAGTAATTTCCTTGATTGAATTTTCCTTTCCACATATTTCTCAGAGATCACATTGTAACCTGTGCTCCCAACTCTGTGTTCTTACTTAAACTTTATGTCTTTACCACAAAGTGAGATTAAAGGGTTAGCAAGAATGTCGAGTCTAAAGCTGGAGTTTTCCATGTCAAGAAGGTGGCTCTCTTTCAATCTGGTTAGATCGCCATAGTAACCTGAACTCATAACCTGCTCCAGACCAAGTTCTATTGCTGTTCTATTTATCACGAATAATAACCAATCAGTAACATTCATTTTACTATGCATCTTTCATAATGGGATAGCGTCAGACTGACAGTATCATGTTTAAATGTGCAGCGGTAAAGGCAAACATTAAGAGCGCATTAAGTCGATTAGTAATTTTCTGACAGTACTCCTCTCTTGCCCTATTTGCCGAAAGTGTTGCTTTTTTCTACAATATGTTTTTATATTCTTCAAAGCTCTCCATTATCATGATTTGTTCCTCTTGACTGAAGTAGGCGCCAGTCCATTTCTGTGGAAGCAGAGTCAAATGACGTGTCAAACACCCCCCTTTCTATGAGCATGCACAGAGCCAGAAGAAGAAAGCCTGGGTTAACAAAGAAAGTTGAAAACCACCTTTGTGATCTCTGACTGGGGTTTTAAGTTTTGTTGAGCTAGCTCTTGCAAAGAAAGCCTGGCTATGTTGAGCTTCCTTCGTAGCATAGCCTCTGGTCTGTTCAGCTACGCTGTCTATCACTGTTCATGCTAATTACCCATTTTATCTTATGTGTATTCCAAACAAGCTGTAGCTATGTCAGTATTATAAAATTTAAGTCTTCATGAGTGGCAGAGATCTTCTTTCTGAGACCTGGTATTTTCCAGCATTTTAGAGGTTTGATCATTATTGGTTAATCAATCAGTCATATTTGCTTGAAAGAGATTATTTGATATTATTACTTTGAAACAAAGAGTTATACAAAGAATGTCATCAGTTCACAGTATCAGGAGGAACAGTTTGGTCAGGTAGAGAAGGAATGGGACACAGCAAGGATTGTGGGTAGGCCAAAGTTCCAGTGAAATTTTAAGGTTGGTTTCTTCCACTGGACGGGTTTTGGGGTATTGAATAAGTTCACATAGCAACAGCTTTGTGGGCTATGGGTGGGGTAAATAAACCACATGTTGACTGAATCAGTGCTATGAACTTGGCTAATGTTTGGGATGAAGATATGATGAACAAAACCAGAGTGGGTCAGAAGGATAACACAAAGAATATTTAGAATGAATAAGTGACAGAGGTTCCTGTAGTGCAGTGAGGGGAGAGAAGACAAAGATTTTAGAAAAAGTAATGTCAAACAGGTATTGTTGAATATCATTGTTGCCTCCATTGGCAGACAGTTTCAGGGATGATCTACATTATGAAGCTAGCAGTAACTTTTTTATGGAAGTAATGAAAGTTCTGGCCTGGTCTGTTGTTAAAAATTCAAATAAAGAGTTGATACACACTTCTATCTAATATATTTTTCTGTATAAAATACATCTGATTGGCTGTGAATACCTGTTTAACATATAAATGGTTACAGAGTTGAATTCAGTCTGGCACAGAAATAGTTTTTCAAATAGAAGGATGGTGAGAACATTTTAGTTCATATGCATGAAGTCAATGAAAGAACAGCCAGATCCTTCTGCATGGCCTTCATCAGTGAGATAAATGGATTCTTCATTGGGGACATTTGTTATAGATATGCATTATGCTGTAACAATCACGAAAGCTATCGTTTCTGCTTCTCCTCGAGGCCAAACGAACTAAAATCAGATTATTCATTTTTTGTCACCAGAGCCATTTAAATTGTTTCATTTGAAATTCAGAACAGCACTGGATTAAAAGAAGAATCAGCTGGTTGCCGCTCGTGGTGATTATCTTCGTATCTAGTAATTTGAAATCAATGACGATGGGTGTGAGCAAGTTCTGGTTTGGCTTGTTGTTGGCATCAGCAGTGTGGTTTGGCTGTAGATACAGATACAGTATGTGTCTACAGTTTACTGCTTGTGACTTGGCCAAAAGCCAAAGAGCCCCATCATCCTGATAGTGCTTAATCAGACTGTGTAATTATACCCTGCAAAACTCATAGCATCTCCCGATGCACCACAAGTAAACATGTTGGAGACCAAACCTCACCCTAAGATCGGAATTTCCAATCAAGAACGAGGGCCATGTTTAATTAAAGGCTGATGAGAAAATACATTTAATTTCAAGTGCAATTAATTATTGAGGCCTGTAATTGGGAACTCTGGGTGAGATGTCTAATGAACCCAATTATGCCTCATGACAGATGTTTTGACTTACAGCATGGTTTTATTTTGTCACAGCTTTGTAAATCGGCACATTTTGAAGTGTAAAAAGGTCGGGGGTTTAAGATGGCACTATTTTCTCTGTGGTCGCTCACTCATTAGCACATTTGTTATATGTTCCTCATTTTAAGGTCATCAGTATCCTCCTGTGTTCACTTCCATTCACCCCGGGTATCTAGCCAAGGACAAAGAGGTTGGGCCCCAGAAAAAAAAATTCACTGCATGATCATCCAAGTCTGCAGTACAGATTTTGCCAGTTTGCCTGTCTTGTTTCAAGAAATACTCCACCGCTTTGATCATGAATCCCTCTATCGATTAAACAGAAATTTTAAAATTCTAAAATTAAGAAAACACTCAGAAAACAGTCCAAATTGAGCAGTATGAATTAATCAATTAGGTTAAACATTGTCCAAACAAATATTGTGTGGATTAAGACTCGTTTGAAGCCATTAATCTGATTCTGCAAAAAACAAATTGCAACTCACTAAATGCTTTATCTTTTCAGACCGAGCAGGATCAAAGCATCTGTGGGTACACAGTGTCTATTGGTTTGCATGTGTGGTTAACATTAGCAGTGCTAGCACCAGCAGGTTAACAGCCACATGCCTGTGCTGAGTGTGGTTACATATTGCTCTGGTTTAGTGCCCGGTTTATTTTTGATACAGCCCACATACCACCTTATTTTCATTTTCTACATAAAAAATACTGCCAAACCATGTTGGTTTTACGAGATGTCATCTGTCCCACTTTCCGCTTCCCACCTCACTGTATTACAACATCGGGTCACTGATGCGGGCAGATGGGGGCTGCCGTCTGTTGGAGCTATTAATATTTAGTTTAACCGACTAGTGTTTCTGGTGCCGACTAGTGAGAGTTTAATCATGTAGTCGACTAATTGCACACATCCCAAGCAAACATAAGTAGAAACAATGAACATCCCTACACCACTGCTACCAGTTAGTGAAAATCAGCAAGTGTTTTAGCCACATGTAGCTGTCAAACATGCATCCTTCCACTGCTTGCTGTGTATTGTTGGAAAACATATAGCATTAGTGATGATGCTTTCCCCTTTTCCATCTACATATGTTCATTAACACTGGCATTTATTGTGTTTATGTGTTCAAGAATTTATTTACATGTTTCAATCAAGTTTCATTCACAATTCCCACACCCATGTTTGACTGTGGTCTGTAATGGGAGATGGAGGGGAGTGCTGTAGTTTCTATGTTGTCAGCACACAGAAAATATGGATCTGGGTTGACTGCAATAGACTGGGGGTTGTTGGACTTTGCACCACATATTGATCTTTTCCGCAATTATTAAAGACATGTTGATGGGGTTGAAACACAATGGCGTATTCATGTTGGATACACTGTGGAATTTATCTTTAAGTTACACTGAACTCAACACTCAACACTCAGGCTGTATGCACAGTTATTTATCAGTCATTCCTTACTGCAGGAATACCAGTTGAAATACTCCATGTTGCATATCACACCACCCAAATTCCAGACACAATGATGAAAATTATGAAAATCTTGTTTGCTGATACGCTAAAGAATCAGATAAAGCATCAACTGAACAAAAATCTCCAGTCTAGTATACATGAAGTTTAATTATTGTTTTTTAGTGCTTTGTTTTTTAGAGAAATGAAGAGTGGTGCTGTGTCTCAGAGTAACAAAAATGAATTCAGTTTGGTGAGAAATGAGCAACTGATGACTGTCAAGTTTAACATTTTCATTGAAGTTTTAAATAGATTAATTAGCCATATGGTTCTAACATTTTTCAGTCCAAGACATGCAAGAGTCTGTATTCTATCCTGGCTTTTTTGAAATTCCTCAGCATAGTTTGCCTTTTTTAGATGCTCACAGCATTTGATGATTTTGACCAGAAAGATGAGGAAAAAAGGGTTCTACTCATCGTAGCTTCCCTTGAAGTGCGCACTAGTTGGAAAGTGCTCTTCAGATCAGAGGATAGAAGCACAGGAATGTTGGCAGATGACCCACAGCAATAAGCGCTGACTTCCTCAGATTGGCTGAGAAGTCTTCACTACAGTACAGTACTACAGTACCTCTGTTCCCTAATTGGCACATGGCGTGACCCAACTTCCTGCCAAGAGATAAGCGAAAGGAGGGCACAACATGTGCTCAGGAAAAAATGGGCGATGCTACGAAGTTCAGTACTCTTGACAGGTCAGTGGCATCGCTGGAACACAGACACAGCTTGTCTCTGCCTGTAGCCATCTCATTAGAAGTACCTTGTTATTCCTACAACCTGTCTTCATTTTGCAGCCAATTGCAGCATCCTTCTGAATGCCATTGCGCAGTGTTCGCAAAGTTTGAAAAGCGTGCAAAACAAAATCAGGAGGCTTTTCGCTGGCTCAAATCCAATGCTCTACATATCATAGATACCAAGAAGGCGTTCAAGTAAATCTTTATGGATGGGAGGCCTCTTCAACCATTTTCCATTTAAAGGCCTCAGGGACGGATGGGATAAAGAACAGGGCTCACAAAGACGTGATTACTAGGACTCTTGGAATGACACCCTGCCTGGTGACTTTGCGATCGTTCTGCCAGCAACATATACTGACTCTTTTTCCATTTCGCCAGTCAATGTAGAGCTACAAATCAAAAGGAATGTCTTTCTGGAGCTTACAAAATGACAAACAAAGCCATCTGTCTCTTCACTGGTTGTCCTCCACTGACATAGTCACTTCCACAGGCACTGGACAGATGCTGGTATTGTAGTTGAACTTTCATCATTCTAGGGAATGTTTGCATTGCGTTTTCCCAGCTAACCATTGTTGCCACTGACCTTTTCTCACACACTGATCTAAATGTGTCCGTAAACACGTGGTATGTTGTGTGCATCATGAAAATATAGGTATATGAATGTGTTGTACACATCCAGTTTTATATAATCATCATCACATTTTATAATTTTATAACCACCCCCAGCTTCATGCACCCCTGAACAATGCATTCAATTTTTTTAATGACTGTGTGGTATAGAAATAACATGATAAATATCATGTATGATGATTGATGTATGATAATGAATAAATATGTCAATGGTGTAAGCACCACAGAATAATTTGTGAATGTAGACAAAAATCTTGATTTGTTTTGTTTTAAATTGGAAGAAAATTGCAACTAAACTAAATTAATAGATAAACCATTTACAAATCTGTTTGAATTTTCAGAACATTGGAGACATAAATGAAAGAAGAGATGCTGATGAGTAGAATGTCTCAGGATGCCTCCTACATGCACATTAAAATGGAAGATAATTTTTGAGCATTTTTTTTCCATCAAAGCAAAACACTTTAGTGTTGGTTTGGTCGTGAAAGAAATCGAAAGTACTGCAACAATAAATCAAACACTGTTCCAGGCACTGTATGTGTTTAGGTAGTAAGGATGAGTAAAGATGAGCACCCACGCCATTATTAAGCCAAAGTTACAGAACAGCTCATGGATGTCGCATAGCTTGTTTGACTGCTGTTGAAATAATGCGAAATTGAATTGAATTGAATCTATTGAATAATTGAACATCGCGAAACGTCACAAGGTATTTTGAGCTGCAGCTGAAGTTGCCGTTAGCCAGCAGTAAACATTTTTTGGAAAGGCAGTTGAGTTCCCTCCAGCACGAATTAAAAGCCCAAAGGTCTGTGCTGGAAACAAAACACACTGGAACAATTTAGAAGCAGTTTCTAAGAAAACTAACTGTTGTTTATTTATGTTGACCTAACATTATCAGATGTGTTTTCTTGTTGGAAATGCAATTGTGAGAGTTGTTTGATGTGGGTTTTGGCAGCTGCTGTTCCCTCCTCCCAGTACTGTGTGCCGTCACAGTATCTTTGGTGGTATACAGTAACATACCGTTCTGTACCAGCCTACTTTCATCCCAAACATAAATGGAGGAACAAGGCGGGATGGTGTTCTCTAATACATTAGCATTTGATGGCGTTTCCTCTGGGAATGACCAAAATGCATTTCATTCATTAGACGCTATAGTTTGAACTGCTACTTCTCACATCCATATGGATGCACATTGCTCTGAGATGCATGAAGACCCTGTTTTTGCTTACACTTTTTCAAGTGTTTCTATAAATAAGTTGCTCAGTAACAAAAACAATAATAATTCCATTATACTTAAGATGACAGCTAAAGAATTATATTGAGTTAGTTTCTTAGTGTGCTACCACACAGATGGCACAGTTGTCTTTGAGCTTAGCTTCAAAGGAATTTAAAAAAAATTGATGGAAAAACTAGATTTTAAAGATCCTGTTGTGGTCATTGTGTTCTCATCACATTGTGTTCTCTAACTTTGTCAGATGACTGAAGAAAATTGTGTTCAACAAAAACATGTGAATCCATTTGACTCATTGTTATTGTTTGTTTGTTCATTGCTAAAATTTGCCTTAAAAAATCAGATACAAGTGGACAACAACTATGCCTTTAAATCAAACAAAATAAATGGTCACTTATTATAAGTTGTTATAATTTATGCATGTGTTGTGAAATTATATATTATGCTAAGACTGTTAAATCTGTATGTCCTACGCAGTGCAGTTATTCTCTTGAAAGGCTTATTATGGTCAAATAGGACATAGTTTATGCTCTTATAAAAAGAAAAACATGGGAACACATTTGAAGAAAACAACATTGAGAGGGCTGCAGAGGTCTTAGTCTCCGCTTCGGTCTAAAACTGTCAGATAATTTCACTCTTTATAATTGAATTGCACGGTTATTTACTTGAGGAGCTTAAAAGGACCAACAAACCAATAAAATAGCTATATTGAGTTTCTGGGCATTTTCTGCTGACTGTTGACTTCCAAGGTGGCTTTTGCCTTGCTAAGCTCGTCTTGTCCATTCTCTTATTGGTGATCTGTCATGGTCAGCCCCTCCTCCCCCTCTGTCCTGCACTCTACTGCCATTGTTCCAAAGGACATTTCTTTTGTCGACCTTGTAAAATATCAGCATGCTTCATCCACTGTGTTCACATTGAAACACCCCTGGTGTCTCCCTGCTGATGTGTGTTTCCTTTTGTCCCTTAGTTTTGTAGGGGAATGGAAAGGTAATGGGGTTGGAAAAATGACAGGGCGCAGGGGATGGTCCATGCCGTTGTTGGTGTGGTGAGACAGATGTTGTCCCATGAGGTCAGGATAGCATTCATCTTCTGATCCTACTGCTCAGCACTTTTGAAAAAATGCCATTAACCATTAAGCCAAGTATTGTTCTTTATCCTTTGGAATTTACTTCCTGTTCCTCCATCTCACAGCTGTCACCTTTGGATAATTACCCCCCCCCCCCCCCCCAAAAAGAAATTCCTTGAGAAATATGGGATATGTTGTATTTAATTTATTTACTTTTTTTATTGCTTAAAACCATCCTGTGTTTGTCTTATGTTTAATATTTCAGCCATGCACCTTTTTGGATTAAATTGGCACCTGCAGCCCATGCAAAGACAGATGTACCAGCTGTCAGAGGACAATACAAGTGGCCTGCCTTTTCCCACTGACCTGAGCTTGCCACCACTAGGCAACACAGGCTTGGAAATACCTGACCGCAAGGGAAAAGATGACAGTAAGTGCAATTTTTTATTAAATGCACATAATCTGTTTGTTTTTTCAAATAATATTTAAATAAACCAACCTAAATGCAGCTGTTTTTGGCTATAATAGACTGTAGACTGCATCCACATCAGAAAAGAACAACATTGCACAAGGAGAAAAGTTTTTAAAATCTTGAAGTTTATGGATGACATTTTGGAGCTCAAGCAAGTTTGTTATTATTTTGTCATCCAGTTTCACATTGTGTTCACATGTCTCCATGGTATGCAAAGAGATCTGCATTGTAATCCTATGAAAGTTGTTGTAAGTGGGAAAGTGTTATTTGTTCCTGGAGGGAGAAAATGGGACAGCT
The DNA here is from genome assembly GCA_027495735.1 of Lutjanus campechanus. Taxonomy (NCBI): domain Eukaryota; kingdom Metazoa; phylum Chordata; class Actinopteri; order Lutjaniformes; family Lutjanidae; genus Lutjanus; species Lutjanus campechanus. Next base: position 19,790 of record JAJHUR010107320.1, read on the forward strand.
TAAGGGACGGAGTATCCAGGGGCTGGAGGGGGATTAGCCACTCTGTCCTCTTCAGAACGGATGTGATCCTTTCATCTCCTAGTCTGGGCTGCCTTTCCTGGCAGCCAAAGAAAGCATGTGCTCACCCCACGGTACCAACTGCTCGACTCGAGGAAAGTTTGCTCTGTTCCATTCTCGAGCAAATGGGCCCAGATTTAACCATGTGATTTGCCACTGGCAGACTACAATAGGTAGAAGATGGGGTCATTACCATATAGATGAATCCAGGAGTTGTCTTTTTCATTTACCAGACAGCAGAAAGTGTGTTTAGCTAACAACAAGCATGACTACAGCTGAGCTTAGACCCTGCATGGCAGCCGTTGCTGATAGGAAATCAATAGCCATAGTTTTTTAAATAAGTCTCATTCTGCAGCGCTGTCACCAGAAACAATGATGAGCTATCTGATGTTTTATCAAGGTGATGCAGATGTGAGCCGTGCTAAAATTCAGTGTAGTTTTCTCTTTTGGAGTCTTGTCTTTCCATCAAAGCATTATGTTGTAGTTTAGCTTGCAGTACAACAACCATTTATTTAACCATGAGACCCATTATCACTGGTCTCGGCTTATGATTTATTTAAACAGCCTGATGAGTACACCATTAATGTGCTGCATAAATACAAACACACCCCAACATGTGGAAAATGAGCCTGTGTGTTGTAGCATTATGTAAAGCCCAGATCTGGGAGACGGGGAGTGTGTCCTGTCTACTCTGATAAAACCTATTGCCACTGATGGACTTTTGAGAAGAAGGCCATCTGCCGTGCCACGTGTAACCTAAAGCCGTGTCTGCCACCAAGTCCTGGGGGTAGTTTGTATGGACGTCTGCTTTAGTAGACATCTCTGCTGAAATTAGCTCATCTACATGGGCAAACAGATGTTGCCATTTCCACAGAGTCCAATATAAGGTGTATTATGGAGCATATGGACCATTTTTGGCAGTGGATGTGCTAGTACCTGAGCGGGTTCTAGCATTAGAGATCCCTCTCTGCTATAATTACAATTTTCACTTTATTACTTTCACTCTAATTATACCTGTATTTTATCACAGTTTTGAATCATTTGCATTTTCTCCAGTATTTCTCAACCGTTTCCGCTCCATATGTTCAACCTTTTAAATCATATTTTTAGAGCCTGTCATCACTATTTACTTTGAACAAGATTTATGACGTGTATAGATAATAGAAAACAACACACTTACCATGTTTGAGTCAGCAACCCCAACTAATTGAGTATAGAGCATGATTCAGGTTAAATGATGCCAGTGCTTGGAAATAATTGATGCTGTCAGGTAGACCTGCAATGATTAATCGATTGTGAATCAATTATTAAATTAATTGCCAATTGTTTTGATTATAGATTATCACTGAGTACTTTTTTAAGGAAAAAAAGTCAAAATTCTCTGATACCAGCTTCATAAATGTGAATATTTTCTGTTATCTATTCTCTTCTATACAATAAAGTGAATATTTTTGGGTTGTGGACAAAACAAGACCTTTGAGGATGTAACATTGGTCTTTGGGAAACCGTGATCGATATAATACAATACTGAAATACTGAAAATAATTGTTAGTTGCAGCCTTAATTTCATCATTTCATTTTAAAGCCTCTGCAAACTCAAATCCACAGTAGCCTTCTGACCATGTAATTTGGGGTCTGATTCACATAATAGTAAGTGTCTAAAAAACTATTAGAAATCAGTTTTAATCCTAATTCAAAATATTGTTATCTAAGCTTTTATTAACATTATAGCGTATGCTATATTTAGAACATTTTCACCACTTTACTTTGCAGTCAGACAGCCCTTTTTGATGGGGAGCTGAAGCTGCCATCTTATACTCTCTTCACAACCACCAAGACTCCTTTGAAAAGAGTTTTACCTTGCAGGACAGGAGTTGCTGGTCTCCCGCTGCCATGATTCACAGCAAGAAATGTTAGTTCGGATTCAAACTAACGTGTTTAAACACCAAAGTCACACATAAAACAGATAGAAACTAACTGGCTGAGGCAGCGGTAGTCTGGCAACTCCTGTGTTCTGCCAGGTAAAAGTAAAGATATAGTCCAGGGAGTCTATTGGTTTTGAAGAGAGCATAGACACGGGCCTTAGTTGGAAAAGGGTGTCTGACGGCAAAATAAAGCGGTGAAAATGTTCTAAATAAAGTGTACACTTAACTGATGCTGATTTTGTAGTCCTTTTTCAGATGGTTTTGCTGCTGCCCCCGTCTACAGCGGTCCACACACAGCAGGAACTACATTGCTTAGCTTCTGTCTTTGGACCCCTGTGGGGGATTCCCAACAAATGTGATTGGCCACGCCCACTCAGAAATGGTTTAAACAGCAAAATGTGCTGTTTTTTTAAACTACATTTTCTTATAGTTATGAATGTTTATTTTCACTCAGATCTTCGCAGATGTTTAATGAGAAACTGAACTTTGATGTCATATGTGCTTTTTTGCCATTTAAAGCCACATTCCCGAAACCTTTAATCATGATTTTTTTTTTATTTGCCATTTCAGAAGAATCAAATCGAAACACCCCGGGACATAACTAGAATTTTGTTTGAGGACCCGACTGATATTCAATCAGATTATTATAACTTTTGTACTTTCTCTTCCACTGGAATTGGGACTGGAATTGCTGGCGATGGTCATTTATAACATTTTTTTTTCTCTGGCTGTCAGAGTGTGATTGAATATCTGTGATATGGTCAGACTATCATGCTTCAGCAGACTGACTCCCTCTGCCCTCCACGCACTGGATTAATGGTGTGATCTCTTTGACCGATTTACTTTGTGTGCAATACAGGCAAATTGGACAGCTTGTTCCCAGATGACAGCTATATAGATATGGGAGAGATTGACGTGGGGCGCAAGGTCGCGCAGCAGATTCCTCCTGGTATCTTCTGGAGGTCCCAGGTCTTCATTGATCATCCCATGTACCTGAAGTTTAATGTGTCCCTGAGCAAAGATGCCTTAGTGGGAATCTATGGAAGGAGAGGCCTACCTCCGTCACACACACAGGTGGGAAATAGTTGCAGTAGAGCTGCAACGATTAATCAATTATTAATCAACTTTTAAATTAATCACAAACTATTCTGATTACAGATTAATCGGTTTGAGTTTTAGGGGAAAAAAGTCTAAATTCTCTGATTTCACCTTCTTAAATGTGAATGTATTTTCTGATTATTTTATATTAAGACATCTGAGAATGTTAAAATTGACATTTTTGAATATTTATTCACTTTTTAAATTAAACAACTATTAATCAAGAAAATAATAGACCGATTAATCGACAATAATCATCAGTTGCAAGCCCTAATTTGAATGTCACTGACACCCATTAATTTGTTACTACAGTTTATCTATTGTATTCTGTGCTGTGCTGTGCTTCTTAGTTGTATGAAAAGAGCGTTTTGAAGACAATAATAAATTGTGAGACTGGGTGAAATAATTTACAATCATGTCTGCATAGTATTAGGATTCTGCTTCTTTTTCCATTCTTCCTCTGCCACAGAATATAAATTGGAATATTGTTTAAAAAAATCTATCTAACCATGTAGGAGCGTGTCAGGAATACAAACCAATTCATAAATCTCTCTCTTGTATTATGAATCACTTTCTTTGTTGCAGAAAGGATTTATTGCAAATTCTGTTCAGGTTCAATATCATCAATGAATCACACGAAGATACAGGGCTCAGGGGCCAAGAAAAGGATATTTTTCTTTACACTAATTTTCCATCTATGTGCAACAAAGAATCAGATATATCATGTTATTTATCACATCTGACTGCTTGGTTCACAGACTTTAGATTTCCTCTGTAAATGTAACTGCAGTTCAGCAAATTGTTCAAAGCATGATTTTTGTTTGCATTAATGTCCAATGTGATTTATTTTTCTGTCAGAAGATCATGTTTGTCTCTTTCCTCTATTTTTACTTCAAAAGAAATCATCTAGAGTGGAGTTTTCGTGCTGTGACTGATTACACGTAGAGTGGCAGATAAATCGAGATTCCCTTCCTCATGTAGATGAAAATGAAATGCCGTCTCATTGGTATTCATCGAGTTACTACTAATATGAAGCAAATCATTGCAGATGTTATTTGGTAAACACTAGCTTTAAAATTCCCCCCCCAGCTTATTTTACTTTAATGGTTTTAAACAAGGCTTTCATATAAGATATGTGGACTAGCCCGTCCAGCCACGATGTGCCAAGTCTTACTCAAGCTCCTCTGGAATGATGAGTTATTCATGCAGACCAAATGATGCTCTGCTATAAAGAGGGCTGAAAGCACTCAAGTCTCATGTGTCACTCTAATGGCATGTCTGCGGTCCATCTATCAGTCTTTCTCACTTTCTGTGTGTCTATCTTCAGTTTGACTTTGTGGAGCTTTTGGATGGGCGGCGGCTCCTGGCTCAGGACATCCATGGTCTGGAGGGGCCTGTGGCCATGCAGCGGAGCCTGGTACCCATCACCACACACGACACAGGTTTTATCCAGTACATGGACTCGGGCATCTGGCACTTGGCCATCTACAACGACGGAAAAGAAACCGAAACTGTCTCCTTCCTCACCACCGCCATAGGTGAGTGCCCTGGGCATGACCTGCTGCTGAAACCTGTAATAGCAATCCACATAATCCCCATAATACCAACCAGCAGCACTCCACCGCAAACAGCCCTGACTTGGGGCAGGAGTCAGAGGCAGTTTTTGGCAGATTTCAATAGCCAAGGAAAGTGCAGGTTAATCAAGGTGAAGTTGAATATTACAAAAATCAGGACATCACTGCTATCCTGCCATGCCCCTGAGTAGGGCATTGAGAGATCATAATATCCTCATTACCCTGAGTGTCTTCCGAGCGAATCAGGGGTCCAGCTTCTGGGAACCATTTGCATACAATTCAAAGTATGATTGTACCCTCCTGCTAGTGCCATTTTTGATCATGATTTGCTCCAATTTCCATCTACTTTCCATATATCAAAGTAGGGAAGATATTTCTCTTCTCTGACTAACAGTGTATGGCACACGGCTGTGTTCCAGACATACGTCCTTCTTTGTGGAGGTGATTTCGTTTTGTACGCTCCTCTTTGTTCTCCCTAAAGCGCCTTTGATTAGCACTGCTGTATCAAGCAAGGTGTGAGAGGGCCCGAGGTGTCGACTTTCACAGGGATGGCAGCTGGGAGCTGTTCTCACATGCTCTTTAATTAAAAGCTCCTGGGCCAGAGTCCATCTGTGACAGGGGCCGTGCCAGGCAGCAGATCGATGAGAAGCTGTCCTCAACACCAATGTAACACCAAGTGGAGACAGGCAAGAGATGCCCCCCCTTGCTGTGCCAACAACAGCTGTAATTCAATACTTAATATATGATATGACACGAAGAGGGGGAGTCAGGGCAGCGTGTTTACTTTTGCTTATTTCTTCTTGACTTGGTGTGCATGGAGGCCTCCTGCGGTTTGGATCAGAGAAAACACAACCAGATAAGGTATTCTGTGCAACGAATGGGAATGGGGATAGGACAGGGTGGGGCCGAGTTAGTCAGAGCTAGAATTCTGCCTCTGTTCATTTGTATCAGAGCTGATCTGCCCACAGGAGCTCAGAGGGAGGCATAGGGGCCCTTTCTAAAATGGGTCACCGGTTAAGTGCCCTTCAGCAGAAATTGAATCTCACCAACTGCCTGAATTGTATTGAGCCGTGCAGGGATAGAGTTGACCTTCAAATCGAGCAGCCCAGGCATAGAAATATATGTGAACAATATCCAGAACAGGCACATCGAGAGACATGTGCAGAATTGTTTATTTGACACTAACAGAAAAATTATTTAAGTGACAGTGTTGGTAGGAAAAAATGTCTTCTTTTACAGATAGAGGCGCACCTTACGCTGTTCACGTGTATTAAATGAACGGTTTGCTTGTTGTACATACATGCCATAATACATCTGAGGGGATAGAGCGCCCCTGTCTTTAATCTGGGCTGCTCCTCATTACTTGGCTGTGGCTCCATGGCAATGTGAAATGTGTCCTACTGAATGTTTTGTATCACAGCCCTCTGGAGCATGAAGCCATTTGTCCCTGCTGCCTGGTGCCAGACATGCTTCAACCCAGACGCGGCTTCCTATACAGGGGAGCAAAGCAAAGGCAAGCAAAGACCCAGCAGCAGTGTCTTACTCTATATCTGTCTCACTCTATAGCAGAGGCTCTCTCTGTACACAACGGCCCATCATTCAGAGGTGCTGAGCATCTTCTGAGAGCATGGCAAGGCGCTGATTAAACCTGCCTACTGCACGCTACTCTGTCCTCACCGACTGGAGAGACTCGCACAATAGTTAGCTCCCCTGATATGAAGGGTAATGAATTTCAATGAAGCTCTGCTTGAATCCATGATTTATGCGTTGGCCTATGTCGAGTGTGTGGCTAAGAGATATTCATGGCCTCCCCTGCCTGCTCTCAGAGGAAACAGAGGCAATAGACATGGGGAGTGCGTAGTCTGCTAAACTGCGTCAGCATTCAGAATGGGAGCGCTGCAGTTCACGATTACTCAATTGAATCTGTTCAATTTGACAGTTTGTTGTTCACCAAAGAAATACCCATGATAGACAAAGATAAGATAACCTTAATTAGAGGCGCATTAATGTAGAATATCTACCTCCAGTATGTCAGTAGGTTGGTGAGCAATAAATTACAACCCATTTAGTTTTTTTGTCCCCATATACATGAGCTGCAAGATTCACGCCAGGAATCTCTTCTGCATAATTGTACTTCTGGGAGGAATTTCTTATGGACACACACACATACACACACATGCGGCTGGTTTCACTAGCTTGGAGCAAAAAATCCCCGGTTTCTTACTGTAGGTAGATGTTCTTGTTGGAAGCCATCAGAACCCCACTAAAATGCTGATTTGCCTCTACCACCCCAGAGGATAGTCTCCCCTGCATCCCCTCACTAACCCAACATGGCAAGAGCCTGCAGCAGTGAAAACATCGGCAGCGTTTCTCTGCTCACTGTCTACCCCTCTCTCTTCTCACTGTATCTCTGGTCTGCCTCTATCTCTTTCTCCCTCTGTGTCTTTGTCTTTTCTCTCTGTCTTGCGTTGCATCCTCCATGATGATTGACTCTCCAGAGTAAAGGGAAGCTGAAGCCATGGCTCACATTTCTAGCCCATTGTGGAGCACAAGAGATTCTTTGTTCAGTAAGTTTTGCCTCAGAGCTTCTGCTGCCTGAAGGCAATGGACAAGATTGAATATTTTTCAGCACCATTTCAGACTTAATTCACTGAGCATCATGTTTCAAAATTCTGCTGCTGTCGAGTGCCTCAGAGATCAGCGGTCAGTCTTATTTCTAATAAAAACGAGTGTCAGAACATGGTAGTAGAAATAATTATTTTGCAATTTATTTGATTTAGTTAGAGGGATCAATAGAGGAAATGACAAGAGTGTTGGGTTGATTTTTTGCATCACACAAAACAGTCTCTGTTTGTTAGGAAATGAAGAAAGATACAGTAATAAAGCCACAGAAGAACATTATTGTATGATATTCCAGGAACTTTAAAGGTAAAGGGGCGACTGAGGGCACTGTTAAAGTATTAAAAATCATTCATTGTAATGGCTTTTACGCAGATACACAGAAGTCACATTAAAAGCCCATCACATGCAAAATAATTTCTGTATCAAGGCCATCTTGGGTTTAAAATTTAATGTTGTACAGTTTAGAACACTGATACAATAGGAAGTGTAGAAAGTTTTTGTTTTTTGCTGCAATTGTCTCAAAAGCTGCTGTTTTTTATTTTTATGCCTCTGCGACGGCAGTGGCTGGAGGCATTGTGTTTTGGGTCCTCCGTCCCATTCTTGTGAACGCCATATCCCCACAACGCTTTGAGGGAATTTCTTCAAATTTTGTGCAAAACATCCATCTGGACGCAAGGATGAATTGGTTAGATTTTGGCAGGTCTGACCTCAAGTCCATCAAATTCTCGTGAACACAATATCTCAAGAGTACCTTGAGGGAATTTCTTCAAATTTGATACGAAGGTCCACTTGAACTCAAGGATGAACTGATTAGAACTTGGTGGTCAAAGGTCAAAGGTCACTGTAACCTCACAAAACATGTTTTTGGTCATAACTCAAGGATTTATACACTAATTATGATGACATTTCATTCAAATGTTTAATCAGACAAAATTATATAATGGTGAATGACTCTGACATTATTACGTTCTGCAAAAACACTTGAAGTTGTCTATCAGTCTTCTGTACTCCTCTAAAAAAACAGTCTTTAAGTGAAGACAGCATCACATTACATCACACGTTTCTTATTGAAAATTATTCACTGGAATCACACACATCCAGTTTGCCAGAAATGACACTTATTAACTTTTATTTAATTCCCTCAAGGTCGTCAGTACATATATTATGAGTCTGGACAGACATGGATGTAAACGGCGAGTTGAATGGTTGGCATACGGAGGCATACAACCACGAGGCAGTAATTCTATTTTTCAGTGACATACTAAAAGACAACACAGCATTGTGTGTTACAGTTCTTTTATAGTGCCAGTTCTGTGCACATGGTGAGGCATCTATTAACACCAGTGACTTTGTAGAAAATGTTGTCTGGATCAGAGTGAATGATTGGGGGTCTGTGATAAAATCACACACTGTTTGATATGAGCCCAACTAGATTTAGACAAGGTGCCAAGACACATTTTGAATATCCCAATGCAATTTTCTTTCTTCCTTTCTTTCTTTTTTCTTTTTTTTTTCTTGGTTCATTTCTTTTTTTAATTACAGAACTGGTGTACGGGTAGTTTTCAAAGATCCAATTGAACACATTTGAACTATTGAAAGAACACATTAAAGCACAGCTGTAACCAATGGAATTCAGCACTATACTCTGCTATTTCTGTGTTCACCAAACAAAAAAGTAGACGTGTGTGTGTGTGTATATATATATATATATATATATATATATATATATATATATATATATATATATATATATATATACATATATATATATAGTATATATACTGTAGCATTGTGATGAATAGACAAAACAGGAACACAAAGAAGTCTGCCTGGCCTCATTGTTTCTGCAGATACATAAAGCAGACTGAAAATCCGACCATAGAAGAAAATATGATACAGTAACATTACCCTTGGCAGTGGGGAAATGCAGCTTCCAGTGTTGCTGATTCTTCAAATCGTCTGGTCGCAGTGTGCCATAAAACCGTCAAACTAGGTTTGTCAAATGATGCATGTCACTTATCATCACGTTCAGTGAATTCAGAACTTTGCTTTGTAACTCTTGGTTGAAGCTCAGATGATCATAACTTGTTTATTCTTTTAGTGGATTCTCCCATTCGGATGAAACACCAGTAAGACTCAAAAATGTTTTGCAGTAAAACAGAAATGTTGACAGATTGGAGCCTGTGCTTATCACTGTCATTAGCAAAGGGATAATAATCAATCCAGAGAAAATGAGTGGGAGGAAAATTGTTTTTCAAAGCACATTACTCAGAAAAGCTCCTGATTGCTCTCTTGCAGATTCTATTGATGACTGTCCCAGTAACTGCTTTGGGAACGGTGACTGTGTCTCTGGAACGTGCCACTGCTTTTTAGGATTCAAAGGACCTGACTGTGGGCGAGGTGAGTCACACCCTCAGTCATAATGTCTTTATTGATCGACATCATTCAGATACATAACGTTTTAGGATGCTGACCAAATTATATTCACTGCCTGACCAGAAAAAAAGCAATTTCAATCTTACAATAACTTTTTATTATACTTCAGATCTTCCCACTTAAATTAGGCAGTACTACTCCCGAAGATTAATTTTTATCTCTGTGTTATTGTGTTTCACATAAAAGAATTCTTGAATAACTGTATAGAGACGAGAGCTTTAGATTGTAGGGCTGGAATTTTTTCAATTATTGAAACCAAGGCTTCATTAATTTTTTTACCAAATTGAAATAATCTAAAAACCACTTAAGGCAGTGTTTTCAAATGACAGTAGTTTTTATGATTACATTTATGCATAGACTATACTATACCATGTGTTGATCTACACCATATTTGACACATTTTTATTCCGCTCTTTTTTATTTTCAACTGCCACAGAACAGCTATTGTGTAGGTATTTGTTGTTTGGTTTTGTTAGAATTTGGGTCACATCTGCACTGGATGCCAAAGCGCAGTAATTTGTGCTGCATATTGTACACTGAAAAGGAAACCTTTTTAACATTTTGTTCAGAAGCTCATTGTCGGATGGAGGCTTTAGCACACACTATTCTTTGAAGCTATGGTTGGAGGGGTCCATTCAAGTGGATGTATGCTGTCTGCTCTTTTCAAAGCCGCCTGTCCGGTGCTATGCAGCGGGAATGGTCAATACCTTAAAGGTCGCTGCATGTGTCACAGCGGCTGGAAGGGCTCCGAGTGTGACGTTCCCACCAACCAGTGCATTGACATCACATGCAGTAGCCATGGGACGTGTATCGTGGGAACCTGTATTTGCAACCCAGGCTACAAAGGGGAAAACTGTGAAGAAGGTGATTGTTTTAATAAGTCATGGTAATGTATCCTCAACTTATAAAATCCTACATGAAATGACTGCTGTAACCACCATCTTAGCTTGTTAGTGCTTGACATTTTAAAAGAAAACTCATAATGGGAGCAGCTATTAAGTTGCTATGGCTTATTTAACAGTCTATCTAGTAGTGAAGACAGGACATCCTCTATGAAGTGCGTTATAGCCATAACACTTAACACTATGCATCCTAGGTGACTTTTGCTGTATAAATCATGCATATAAGGCATTACGTTAATGGAAACAGTGCATTTATTGTCTGAAATTCAGTCACAAAGTCTGATGTTAATCCATTAGGAACTCCACATTCATGATGCTGGATAAGGCTTGACCAGATAAGATTGAAGGAGCCATTGTGTTTGTCAGCTCTTGAAGGCTCTCATTTCAAGATGAAAAATGGACCCTGGGAGTTTGATAAATGGGGGTTTGTGACATCCATAGGCCCCCATTCTATTTTGGGTGGAGTGCTAGCCATAAGGAGTGGAGGGGAATGTGGACGAGGGCCCTTTAACATTTTTACCTTTCTTCCGTGCGACCTTCAGGCACAATGATTAATTGCCAGGAGAGAGTTTCTTGTCAGTTAGCCTCTGATCTTTGTGCCTTGTGCCCAAACCATCTGCTAAGAGGCGAGAGATCCTGTTTGTCTTACTATAACGGCCTTTATAACCATTTATGTCATGGTAAAGGGGAGCTGCCATAGCGCGGCCTGCTGCTCTCAGTGGCCAGACATTGCTCCTGCTTGGCGCCCATTTGCCATCTGTGTGTGCCATGCAGATATTGTCTGGTAGAAAGAATGTTATTATTGCAATTGGAGGCTCCCTCTACTCTAGTGCCTTGCAAAGTGAGCACTCATTTAACAACATGTCAAGGGAAAGGATGCTATAAAACAGGCATTAATTTGATATTTGCATACTAAGTGAACTGATACAATGTACACTGATGTGGTGTACAAAAAAGATGCAGCAGAGGGAAGCCAGTGCAAGCCTTATGTAAGCTAGAGTCGAGCATGTTCTCTTGCCTTGGAAATGTTACCATTTCCCCAGGCTTTCCCTTACTCTACCCCATTTCTCCTTTACATTATGTTAATGTGAGTTTTGGTTTTTCCAGCTTTGAAGTACCTTTTATCATGGCTTTCATTCAAGAGAAACGTGCTTTTATTAAGGCACCTTCCCTCTTTGGGAGGATTTTTCATTATGGGATGATGGGAGTATGCCAGCAGGAGCGTGGGCAGTACCTGTAGGTTGGTGCCACACGCCCCAGTGTGAAAACAGCCATTTAATTCCCTTGTTTGTAATCTTGTCTCCGGATTTAGAGAAAGTGGGCCTCCTCACGTCATTTTCTGTGTGTCCCCTCTGTACATTGATTGAACATGTGCTAAGCCAGCTGCAGCTGAGCTGCAGCCCACTGCAGTTGTCATTCTACTCAGGCTCAAATAGAAACGCCAGGTTGCCTCTGAAAGAGGGAAACAGCAGGTGACTGGTGTGTCTGACACTGTCTCTTTGGAACCCTTTTAGTGGACTGCCTGGACCCGACATGCTCAGGCCGAGGGGTATGTGTCCAGGGAGAGTGCCACTGCTTTGTGGGGTGGGGCGGGCCAGGATGTGAGAGCCCCAGGGCCTCCTGCATGGACCAGTGCTCTGGACATGGAGCTTTCCTGGCAGACGCCGGAACCTGCAGCTGTGATCCCAACTGGACAGGCCATGACTGCTCTACAGGTGAGTGCTTCCCGCAGATTAGAGTAAACATTGGCTGAATTGCCTTTCACAGGCCAGTGCTGAGTTAGCTCTGATTAACAAGTAGAAAAATATAAATGCATTCACACAAAATATTATAAATAGATTAAAATAAATTCGACAAGATTTTTTTGTAAACAGCATTTCAGCTATTGTCTTATGTGCTTATGAATGTGGCAGCCTCTTAACAATGAATAAGCTTGTACCTGTTGAAGGGTAGGCTTTTAAACAAAGCATTATATAAAAAAGAACATAATTTAACTATGAAGGGAGCAAATAAAGAAATAGCAAATAATGTAATACAACCATTGAGGATTTCACAGTTAATATCACATTCATATGAAACCTCAGTCATGCCCATTTTTATTTGTAGGCATACATATTGTATCTCTTGCATTTCTGAATCCTCAAATCCTGACAGGTAGTCATCACAATCTGTGAATATTCTAACTTGTATACAGGGCTCAACAATAAGGATTGCCTACTTGCCATGGGCAGGTAAAATGCCATGTTGGGCAAGTAATTCTGGCAACTCACTTGCCCAACTGGGCGTGTGGTAAAAAACAATTAAACTATGAAACTGTGTTGATAATAAATGAGTCATTAAAGTAATTTTTCATGCAAAATGGCAGAAAATGCTGTTTTCAGCCTCTTAAACGAGATTTCCCACTTCATTTCTCATCATATTGAACCAAATATCTTTGGGGGTTTAGACTGATATAATGAGACATTTAAGACATCACCTTGGATTTTGAAAATCTTGAATGTGCACTTTTCACTATTTTCTGACATTAAATAGACGGTGCCACCCCAGATTAAACATGACAATTAACTCCAGTCTTTGTTGTTATTTAATAAGCACTAATAAAACAGTTAACACGGGGGCAAGTTAAAATTGGCTTTGGGCAAATAGATTTCTGACTCACTAAAAACATTAACATTGAACCCTCCTATGATTCTTACCCTTAAATGTTTGCAACTTCAGTTTCAAACCTCCAAATAGCCTTGACATCTCTGTCAGTTCATGTCTGATACCAATCCTTGCCTTTTTGTTGGACTTTATTTCGCTGCTTGATTCAATATAGTTTTGATAATTGCTCGGCTCCTCAGAGAAGTAAACATTTCTGATTATGTTAGAAGAAAACAGCTCACATAAAAGCCTAAATTATTCACATCAGTGATCAGCTGGAGGTCCACAGTTAGCAATCAAACTCTGGTTGATTTTGCTCTAAATGTATTTCTTTTCCGAATGGTTTCATCTTCAATCTCCACATGGTTAGTTGGCAGCTGCGGAAAAGAGGGAAACACACATAGCAGGGATATTGTCAGAGTCATGATCTAATGCACATTAATGCTCTTTCTTGAGTTCTGGCTTTCTTCACATTGGTATAAAGCTCACAGCTGATGATAGCTTTTTCTGCTCTGGAGGATTGTTCCCATTGTGTTCATTTTGTCCATGGGGAATGTTCTCTCTTAATAGTCAAGAATAGGCTGAGCATAAGATATAGTTTTACAGCTAGAATATACCTTCTTGAGGCTCTACAGATGAAAAAAGTCCTGTGCAATTTGGGTTTAGCTCTGACAGCAGCCTGCCTGCTCAAATTTTACCAGAAACGTATTTTACTGTGAAACCTCAGTGAACTCAGTGATAGATTGTTAAAGAGCTGTCAAATGGAGGTATCTAACATTACTGACTTGCAGTGTTGGCAGATGCAAAAATTCCATTCTTTTTTTGTCTTTCTTCTGTAAATCCAGCTGTATAATTTCACAATAATTCACAAATAAAAATGCTCACATGAGAGCGAATTCATGTTTTATGGTTATTCTTTGGCAGATTAAAGCTTCAGATAGATCAGTTTTAGCATACCTCTGATGTGTTGATAATCAGTACGTCAGCTCTGTTTTTGTAGAGGCTGATACAGTTGCAGCCTTCAGACAACATAATTTGTATTCACGCGAAATATTTCTGAAATTAAGTTTTAGTCCAGCAGTCACTTGGATCCACGAATCCCTTTATATTCCAAGCAGACACAATGACCTATTAGGTAATCCCAGGGATTTTGAGGGAAATGGGCAGTTAGTCTGAGTTTGCCTCGCAGAGAAAGAGCTCTGTAAATGATGATGAGTTGGCTCTTTATCCGCCTTTATCCTGTTCATTGTAGAGCTTTCAGTGGTCTAATACAACACTAAGCTTGGTAGTGCGGTAGCACAGCTAGCAGCCTATAACCTTGCAGACTTGGGGAAGAAAAAGATGGAAAGCTTTCAATATATCTTTCAAGTTTCTTTAATCCCCCCCTTCCCCAATACTTTTAAGTCACAAACTCATTTTCTTGTGTGGCTTTGGAACAGTACAACCTGGGTGTGCACAGTTGGTAGTAATACTGTTACAAGCCATAAAACAATGCCTGAGGTTTTATGTCCTTTAATATGTGTGTTTTTATGCCATTTTTGCCATTCTCCCACCCAGAGGAAAGTTTGTTTACACAGTCCTTTAGTGCAAATGGTAACGGCCATCATGGGGATGGGGGTATTTCTCACTGTGGACTCCTCTGGCCACGGATAATGAGGGTTTGCCTGCAGGCTGTAATTGCATCTTTATCACGTTAAAGCTTTCTCCTGTGTTCCAAGTGAGCAGTTGTCTCACAGTCAGTTTTGTCTGACCAGTATGTATTCTAATGATTCTGAGAAAGGAACTGCTATGATCAGTTCTGGGTTGTTTTGTTTTTTTCAACACACGTGCTAATGAGATCACTCAAGATGTTCATTATGTTGATTAGCACCTTCTATTTAACTGTGTTAATATGGTCTTTAGAGGGTGTAGAAGGCAGAGTTCCTCAATAAATACTTATAAAATGATTGATGAGCAACCCTCTGTACTGTAACAAAATCCTTTCTGATATTTTTGCATGTGTAATGAGTTTTGTTTTTTTGTGTGCGTGTGTTTAGGCAGGCATAAGGGGCACTGATTCAAATGCCGCAAGCATTCTGTACCTCTAAATCAAAAGTCAGATGTGAAATTAGCATTTTCATAGTTTAACAAAGTGCTGAGCTATAATTAGCAGGGGAGAGTGATTTTTTAAAAAGCTTTTTAAGCTGGTAATGTCATGTTATGGTTTGTGGCTGAAAATACCACTCAAATTTAATTTGTAGCAATGACAAAATAGGCACCGTAAAGGCAGTAATTGACTTATTAAAAGATTTTACCTCCAGTTTGGTCCCCTGTGGTCAAATTTGAATTGGCTTGGCTAATAAGCCTGGAATACATGGCTATTGTTCCTCATTGCCCATACTGCTAAGCCTCTTTTTTACAGAATAGTTAATAAAGAGGTTAACATTTCAATGAGATTCATAATAAATCTGTCAGTGTTTAATTTCTTTGAGCTTTCGTCTTGTCATACTCTCCCTCGAGTTCATGAGACGTGGGTAATGTCCCAGGCTCTATCACAGCCTGTCAGGGAGGTCTTTCAGCTGCCACACAATAGCGCCAGCCAAGCTTTACTGTGGCTGTGTCTCTCAGTCTCCTTCATTCCATGAATGTACTTCTTCCTCTGGTACACTGCACTTAGGTAGGATAAAAACAGCATATTGACAGCCCATGCCTTGAATCATTCTGTGCAGCCTTACCTCCTGCCTGTAGCCTATAGTAAAGCATGTTGTGAAACTATAAACACTGCAGGAACTGTAAAGGAAATACAGTAACATACACAGTTTCATCAAAATGGGGCCGCTGATAATGTTTCCATTCCTACAAGAAATTCCAGCTGTGTATTTTTTCCCCTCTTTACCCCCTTTGTGGCAGAAAGAGGTGAATTTACAAAGAGGAGAAGAGGCAAGGAGAAGAATAAGTCTGCTAAGGCTGCCACAATCCATGTCTTTTCTTTGTAATGGACTTATTAGATTTGTATTGTCAAAAAGGATTGCCCCTTATGAGGTGCAGGAATTTCCTTTCAGCTGCCATCAGACAAGGTAGTGGAGCGTGGCCGCCTTTCCTTGACAATAACTCCTGGATTTGTCTTTTCTTCACCCTTGTTGTCTTGTCCCGTCACCGCCTTGTCTTCCCTTTGCACCCCACTTCCACCCCCCTTCTTTCCTTTCTGTCTGTCTTCCCCCACTCTTTTTTTTGTCTTTTTCTATGTCCCTGTCTCCCACAGAGATTTGTGCAGCGGACTGTGGTGGCCATGGCATTTGTGTGTCGGGCAGCTGCCGCTGTGACGATGGCTGGATGGGTACTGGGTGTGACCAGAGGGCGTGTCACCCTCGCTGCAACGAACATGGCACTTGCAAGGATGGCAAATGTGAATGCAGTCCGGGCTGGAATGGAGAACACTGCACTATTGGTAGGATGGAAAGAAGTTTTGGTTTGGGTGGGGGTGTGTATGTATGTGTGTTTGGGGGGCCAACAAAGGCGTAGGCTGCCTGTCTGCCTGAGTGTGTATGAAGCGTTGGGTGTGAGGGGAAGGGTCCAGTTGGAGAAGAGAGGGAAAAGCATGCTTAATTGAATTTGTGCAACTCGGTAAAGCATGAACAGGTTTACTCAAGGATCTGAGGCTTGCCTTCATGCATTTTAATGTGGGAATGTGCTAAGGTGTCCTTTCATTTTACTCATCCTTTTCCCCATCTCTTTCTTTGCTCCCTTTCCATTTACTATTAATTTCAAATGCTGACATATGAGTCATTGTGAGTAGGTCAACCACCACTTTTAGCTTTATGCTAACAATTGTTCTTCTGTAAACACTCACAGAAGTTAAGTTTTGAAGACCTTAATTGAATGTCAAGAGCTTTCCTTGGCTTAAATGAACCTAAAAAAAAGTTTAGACTGAGTTTTCATTGTGTTGCCAGAGAGTAAAGTTGTGAAGTGCTGTGTGTTAAATAGTGGATTTCATAAACCTTTAGCAGAGGATGTCAGCAGTGGTTCATGGGCTCATAATGTTGACTTTTTTATTTTTGTCAGAATCCTTCACAGAGAGAAGAGTTAAATGGTGGAAAGAGCTGACTAAATGTTGAGTGTATACAAGTGTACTTAATATTGAACATGTACTCTCAGTAAGTTTGCCATTTTAAGAGCATTTGTTTGTCAAAGGGACTAGTGATTGCAGTAATATGTAAACACTAGCAAGAACAGACAGAAAAGTTGTTATCATAAGTAAGCAGTAGTTGACCTTTGTTTGTGACCCCTCTCTTCTGTTTGAAATTCCCACTGCCAATAGGACGGCATGAAGATATTTTTGAGTTGAGGTGATGGATGTCGTGAGGTTTGACAGTTTCTATGTTAAGGTGTTACTCATAGCTCACTAAGACAAGTGTTTCAATGGTAGTTATTCTTGATATTTGATGTCAGGACTGTCAAACCTCCTCTAGACATCAGAGCAAACCATCCAGAGGACATGCTACTGTATGTGATGCCTGCTTTGCAAGATCGCAACTTTACCATTCTGTTTCTGTGTTGCATCAGTTCTCTTCTCTAATTTTTGGTTGTGTTCTCTGCTTTTCTTTTTAGTTATTTGTTTTAGTGGCGGGAAGTAACTGAACACACATACTCCAGTAGTGTAATTAAGTACAATGTTGAGATATTGGTACTTTACTTTATTTCCTAGGACTGGGAACATACACTTATCCCCGCATTCGATACTATCATGCTATACTTGGATGCTGATTCTCATGTATTGTGATTATCCAAGAATTGCAATTTAATATTATGATTTATTGTGATTTTTGTTTACTTTTTAAACACTAGACCATGAGAAGAAGTTGAATCATACACTTCTAGAGACTGTATCATGACTGATATTTCCAAAAACAATGCACATCACATTTCAGGCTCTCTGAGTTTTATTTCAGGAGCATCATTGCGACATTGCATATAAAAGTAATAAGTAAAATACATTTGGAAGGAAACAGCGACATTTAGCTGTTCCTGCTCATCAAGCTTGTGCTAAAAGAATAATATAATGTTAGATAAAATTACAGGCCAAAATGAATAGAGCCCCTGAAAGCTGCACACAGCAGAAGTGTGAGTTTTGTCAGCAGCTGTTACTTTGTTTCCACAGCTCATAGGAAATATATGCCTCTAACTCTGAGCACACATGTCATTTTATGTTAAATGTGTGGAGTAAAATGGATCAGTTTGTTAAAATAATATTGCAGTGATGCTAATTTCTCTTAGCAAGTTAATCAGAATTCTTATTTTGTTTTAGCATGGAGCTAACAGCCTAAGTGCTAGTTAATATATAAAGAAAAAACACTGATTCAGCAAACCAAAAATCAGTTCAGAAATCATAAAATAATTTTTAAAATAAAAATTAATCACAAATAGATTTTTTTCTCCTACCGCTAGTATTTCCAATATATCTCATTCTTTATATTTCTACCATATTATATTTCAGTATTTACTTGAACGGTGTAATTAGGGATTACTGATGGAGATTTTACATACAAAATATGTGGCAATCATATAAAATATGTCATGCATTCATATAACTACCCAGCAGAATAGTGTTGTGTTAATACTATTATAGTTTAAGTAAAAGATCCCCTTTGTTGACATTTGCCACTTAACAGAGTAACTCACTCATTATTCTACAATCCAGCCACTCAAGCATCAGAGAGGAAGTGAGAACACAATGGCCATCTCTTCCCCTTCTGCCAAAGCATTTCAGTGAACAGAAATGTGCAACTCCCACACATTCGAGTCAATAGGGAGATGGGACAAAAGTTGAGAATGCTGGTATTAATAGGTGAAAGCTTTATTCCATATTCAAGTAGATGAAGATAATTTTTCTCACAGTATTCTCTTGCATATCTTGGAGCAGAGCTGCCTGAGTACAGAGCATTGACTCAGTCTGTGAATGTTTTATATGCTGGCCTTACATTATTGATGGGCCTTTTATAAGTGCCATATTGAGATCCCCACTCCCTCGACAAGAATATTCCTCAGTGTCATCCATTAAGAAGCCAAAGATCTCAATTTAAATCAATTTTCATTATTGAGAGCTCTGCGTTGGCCCTGAGCCCCATGCTGTGGAGCACAGGAGATCCAATGGCCCCGCCACTGCCGGAGCCTCCAGTGACCTCATCGTCTATAGAGGTGTTTCAAGATTAAAAGCACTTTTTGTTGAACATCCTGACCTCCTGTACGATATTGCTTGAGAGATTTAAGGGTGGTAATATGTGCATCAATCACGTTGCTTTTGAAATACTCCCCTGAGATATTCTCCCGATCCCGGCAGTTGATAAATGGGGACAGATTGAAATGTTCTTTCTGAACATATCACTTTTTACCCTCTCTTTCTTTATCTGTCTCTTTCTTTATCTCTCTCTCATTCACTTTCTCTGTGTTCCACAACCCCCCTGTCTTTTTTCCGTCCCCATCCCTCTCCCTCTGTGTTGGATCGTATTTGTTGTGTTGCTTGTAATGCATGATTTTGCTTCATGACTGCATTTTTTCTTTTTTTATTTATCTTTTGTAATGTAAACTAACACCTTGCCTTGCTGTCTTGTCATGGAAGTGGCACTGTTCAAACCTCCCTTATATGTCCTGTCTTTTATCTCCCAAGCTCACTATCTGGATAAGGTAGTGAAAGGTATGGCATTCCTCCTTCCTTCTATTTTGCCCTCCTCCCATCATAACTCCAGCCAGCATTAACAAATCATGCACACACACCATGCTCTTCCCCCACATTGACATATGCAAACACTACGCACCTCTTGTTGTCCAAAATGGCTCATTTTAAAGATCCCCACATGCCATCAACTTTTTGCCATATTGTCACACAGTAATCTCCACTTAGCACTTTCGCACCTGGTGACTCAAGTTTTCGCTGCTTTCTTTACGTGTTGGAGATTTTGGTTTGTGTGTGGCCTTGCTTTCTCAATAGGGGGATGTTGGGAAAGGGGCTTCATAACCTGTGCCATGCATTATGGATGAGTGTGCAGCTGTGAGCAGGGCCTGATAGGTGCTGAGGCCGCATCCTCTCTAATTAAAAGAGTTCATGGTCTGGTTGGTGCAGGGCAAGCAGGGGGTGGAGGCTCTGCAGCAACCCTGATTCTCTGCCTCCAGCATCCTCGCTCACTCTCTCTGTGTCCTTGGTAATGGACCACCTGGCATGAGAGCGGCTGCCAGAGGAGTCCTTCGAACACTTGCAGCCTCACGTTTGGAGCTGTTTCAGGCAGGCATGGGCAGGGCTCAGCAGGGGCTCCTCTCTGAAAGGGCTGCCAATTAAGTTGAACTGATGCCAACAGAGAGCGGATCTTTATTTATCCTTGTAATAAACATTCGGGGCTTACTAATCATCTGTCTCCACTGGTCTAACCAGAGTTGTTTTGTCCATTTGCTCAATAAAAGGACGGTTAATGCCCAGACGTGTCTAGGAGGCAAGACATTCTCTAATGACATTAGCTTTCAACAGTGAGTCTATTTCTTCAGGGAAACAGAGTCGGGATTATTTTTTTTTTCTTACAATTTTTCATGCTTCACAATTTATCCCTGTTATTCAAAAGTCTACATGCTGGTTTCTCCTTTTTTTTTACCTTCTTTTGAAAAAGATTCCTGGTTGTACAAAATAACCCATGTTTCTACCCTATAATATATGTGTAAGTGTTAATAAATGGCTGCAACTGAGGGTGCACAATCGCAGGTTGCTCTTGCTGTGTTTCATGATTTGTTCTTAAAAGGAGAGTCTAAATATCTATAGGCTTTGTTATATTTTAATATTAAACAAACAGAACATGCAGAAAGAACACCAATTTATTTATCTATAAGATGAGACAGGTGTGAGAGGGACAATTGGACCAAAAAAGTTACAAAAGAACATCCACACTCTAAGTTGCAATATTACATGTATTTGCAATGTTTTGGTATGAGATCTTCATCAGGCAAGTGGTTTGTGTCAGTGAGAAGCCATCTTGAATAGGAAGTGGCTGTTAGTCTCTAACCAATCACTGTGACTGGTTGCAGACCATGAGACAACATAAATTACAATGAACTATTAGACACACTGCTATATCGAAATGATGCTTCATTTACAAATGTAACCTGCGTATTTTGGGAATGTATTGTTTATATTTTTTCAAGAATGCAGTTTAATCATGTGGGCCTTTGAGGATTAATTTACCTATTCAGTATAAGCATTTCAGGGGAACATTTATGATTGCTGTTATACAGGCTGCTTTTATTTTTCTAGCTCTGTTTTGGATAATTGTGAATTTTTATTCCTGTCCTCTTATTGCATTTTGGGAATGTATTTGTAGAATAACTCTCACTCTCTATTTAAGATGTCCACTCATTGTCACAACCCTTTTGTCAGATGAAGGTCTAGTACCAAAACATTGCAAATCAATGTAATATTGCAAAGGAATCACAGAAGGGCTCAGGATATTGTTTGACAGTATTTTGTCAGAGTTGTTCCAATAGATTGAAACTTATCTGCTTTTGGTGCTTTTACTTTTAAAACACCATTTATAAAGCAGACGTGGAATAATATGTTTAAGTTTGGATTATAACTCACGTCAGAACACAATCCTTTCTTTGTAATGGAACAACCAAAATTCAACTGATGCATCACTCAGTGATCTAAAACACACATCTATTCTTGGTGCTGCTTTTTACCTTTTATCTCTCTAAATACCTATCTCTGTTTCCTTCTCATCACTGTTTTTTCCTCTAACTGATCTTCCTCCCTTTAATACATGCCTCCCATTCACCACACCCATCTCTCCTCCTTTCTTGCTCTCTTAGTCTCTACTCTTATTCTCGCTGTGTGATGTAAGAGCATTGAGACAGCTGCCCCAGTCTCTTTAGTTGATAAAATGGGTCAGCTTAACATTCTCTCTATCAAGGCGGCTTGCTAACAACACAGACTGTGACAGACTTGTGCGTTTGATATCTTGAGAAGTTACCCTCTGCCTCTGCCTCTGCCTCAGCGAGGGGATGCGAATCATAAGGTACCAGATAAATGCCAAACAGCCCCAGAAAAATGGGCAACTTAATCCTCTGATCTATGCTCTTGTGAAGACCTATCCAGAGAGGAACGGAGGAATGTTTCACCTGTCGTTCTGCTCCAGCCTGCTTTCAGCTTCCCTGGGGTCACATGCCCTGGAACACAGTTTGTAGCAAGCAAAGTCCTCCCCTGCATAGTGCTTTTGAGCTCAGTCTTATTCACTTCCTACTATTTTATTTTACATTCTGCCCCCCATAATGACAGAACACTCACTCTACCTGAAGGGATAATCTTATTTATTGCTAAGAAGAGTCTGGAGACAGTTTATCAAAAAAGAGAGCAAATAATGATGTAAACCTTTTTCAATAATTAATGCAGTTTTGTTGCAGCTCGTTCTTTTATGCAGACAGTTGCAGTAATGCCATGATCTTAATGACGGTCACATTTGAAAATCACACCAAAACGGATCCAATTATGTGCAGGAATGCCAGCAAACGCACCACTGCTCTCATTACCTAGCTGTAGTTGCATAGATACAGCAGGCCAGTCTACTGTAGTAATGAGTGAATATTGATTTAGAAGATCCCTCTTATCTGATTTTACTGCAAAGGGATATTAGAAGCTTCACAAAAGGTGTATCAAATTAATCAACTTCAGCTGAGGGCCATTATGGCCACCCTCACCCATTTAAAATCTTCAAATGACTATCAGAGAACTATTAGCAACAAATCATTGTCATCAACAAGCCCACATTGTTGTCACTGTTTTATTGTTGGTGTTTGTTCACAGACAGTATACACTATTTATATGTTACCCATTAAAGCTGCTTTATTTGATATTCTGTGCCGACCTCTGTCTTTGTCCTTTTTTGTTGCACAGAGGGCTGTCCTGGTTTGTGCAATGGAAATGGTAGGTGCACTCTGGGTAACAATGGCTGGTACTGTGTGTGCCAGCTGGGCTGGAGGGGCACTGGCTGTGACACCTCCATGGAAACTGCCTGCAGTGATGTCAAGGACAACGATGGAGGTAAAATCATAAACAGCACACAGCAATGCCTTTTGACACTGGCCAAGCATCAACAGGGACTCTTAACTAGACATGATTTGACTATAGAATTAACCACTTTTGTTCTTGAGAATATACGGTACCTGCTTTATGCTTCCCAGGCTCACTGGTACTTTTATGCAGGTGAGGATGAGGAATGACTTCCAGTCAGTCACCTGGACAACAGGTTTTTATTAAAAAGCATAGTAGCTGGCCTGAGGCCCCAAGCATGCTCTGGCCCCAGGAGGAAGTCCCGGCTCTGCCCTCTAACTAGCCCCGAGCAGAGCCAGGCACACACACAGAGCCAGCCAGGGGGCTGCACCACTCTTGAGGCCAAGTAGAAGACGTGACTTCCTTTCTTCCAGACCTCATTCTGGGCTTGAGCTATGCGCTAGCATCCCTTATTTATGCAGAGGCTGTTTGTCTCCCCATCACTGTGCAGGGACCATAGGGCTCTCACTGGCAAAGACGGGGTGCTGCTGGGGATTTGACTGACTCCTGACAGCAGGGTTTATTTTTATCACCCATCTGGCCAGATAGGCCCCTGAAAGCAAAGGGTAGGGAGTCCAATGACCCACTTCAGCAAAGTAAAGTGCATTGCACAGCAGCTCTTTCTGTTTTGTTTTATTTCATCTAAATTACACATAGAGAACCACGAGCAATGTTGGAGGTGTTCTCCAGGATGAGACACAAATAACATGGTTCCAATCATGTATTAAAACAACAGTCAAAGTGAATAACGCCCCGATGGCTCATATATATATATGCTTAGTTTCTTTGCTAGGTGTGTGTCCAGGCTGTTGTTTAATAAGAGTGTGTGACTTGTTTGACCTTGTCAGATGGCCTGGTGGACTGCATGGATCCAGACTGCTGTCTGCAGGCAACCTGTCACACCACCTCTCTGTGTGTGGGCTCCCCGGACCCCCTGGACATCATCCAGGAGACACAGATGTCCTCTGCACAGAGCAACCTGCAGACTTTCTATGACCGGGTGCACTTCCTGGTGGGCAGAGACAGCACCCACATCATCCCTGGTGCCAACCCCTTTGATGGAAAGTAAGTGACCTGGGGATTACTCCCACCAAACACCAGCCAGTGCAACATTATGTAACAAGACAAAAGCTATTGTTCTCTAGGGAAGGGATTTTTTATGTCAATATTAAATTTATTTCTCATTTTTCTACATCATCATTTGTTTTTCATGCATCAGTTTCTTCTTCTTCATATCAGCTGAGTCAGTTAAATTAGTATTTGCTCGATTTAATATGTTTCGCATTTTAATTCAACTGTTCAGAATGTTTGGCTTTGATTGTATGTGTAGCTCTGCTCATTTCCATTGTAATTAACAGTAGTCTAGTCTGAATTTACATTACAGCTGACATAACTTTTTATGTAATGAAGGAATGACATTTCAGGTGCACGCACAGATCAATCAGTGGCCTTTCTTTTTTACATAAATAAAGGCCAGTGCTATTACAACAGTGGTGGTTGTTATTGGTTACTGACAGATCTTAGCAAATATGTTATGTGTGTTATGTCCGTGAGAGGCGGGGGTGGCAGCTGTAGGCAGTGGAGGCTGAAATGGGCAGGAACTGGTGGCGTGCATAGCTACAAGGATGATAGACAGATGATGATGATGGACAAACATAGAATGTGGCAAAAAGCAAGGAGCATTCCCTGGCACGAAAGACATCTCATATTCATGTATTGTGATTACTTTTACTGTAATCCATCTGAGGCCCACTCCCAGAGGCAGAGCTCACGACACCCCAGCCACGGAATCTGAGATGCTTTCATATCAGGCAGGATGGCTGTCAAAGTCCCATAAGATTCCCCTGCCTCTCGTTTCCTTTGTCTCCTTCTCTTTTCATCTTTAATCGCTTGTGAGGCTGTGTCACCTTATTTGCATCCCACTTGCTTGTGCATCTCTCTCATCTTGTCTTACTAGACTCCTGTGAAACAAACAGTCAAAACAAAATAAATTGAGAATAAAATAAGTTGAGAATATTTCAAAATTTGCTCTCTGGTGATACAATTTTATAAAATGGTGTCAAAAAATAGCTGACAAATCAAAGAAACTTCACAGCATCGAGTTGTTATTTGAGGCTTTTTTACTTCTTTTTTTTCCAAAATGATGGCAGAAGGTTATGGTTTCAGACATCCCTATTTTTAGTCCAGCAGAGCTGTTGCTTTGTTCTTGAAGGGAAAATCGATTTCAAAAGTGTTCTCGAGCAGGATCATTTCCTTTAGTATAATTTGCTACACAACACATCTTAGTATTGGGTGCCTGTTGAGATGTGCAAATAATGTGCTGTTTGCTAACCTAATGCAGACAGCATTAGATCTTGCTGCAGTAAAACGTATTTTTATACTTCCCCTCCCTCTAGCCCATGATATTATGTCAAAAATCTAATAAAATCCACATTCTTTTATTTATTTACTTCCTCTAATTGTTTCATGCAAATTCAAACCAACCTTCAGTTGAATACAATTGAAATAAAAACATATTTCTATTTTTAAAATGTATTGTCCACCTACCTATGCATTTCCAAAGGATTTCATGTAGCAACTCACTGATATTCTATGTCTAGAAAAGAGCAGCTTGTTCAACAATATTTGTCTTCCAGCAAAGAGTGGCAGAGCAGATTAGCAAGTTATCAAGTTACATTTACAATCAGCTACGCAACACAGCTCGAGTTTTCACCACATATTCAGCAGTGTTTGGTGAGAACACAGTTAAAACCAACAGTGCTCAGTTAGCTGTTTTCATCAGGGGTGTTAATGACTAATTTAAAGACGCAAAAGAGTTGCTCAGTTTATGTCCAGTGCACAGCTAACTAAGGGGAATGTAGAAAAATGTTTAGAAAATGCTGTTTGCATTTCTTTGGTAAAGTATAACAGAAATATGTTACTAATGGAAACAAAAAAAAATACATTTTCAGAAATATTGTTCTTTCTTGCATTACTTGAACATTGAAGTGCCCTCCACCCCACCCCTTTGCCCTTTAATTCCTTTGTTAGATATCTGCATATGATTAGACTTCATAGTCATTCAGTTTGCCGCTACAAAAAGAAAAAATAATGTATGAATTACGTCAGCTTTCATAAAATTCAATCTCTGCCTGTTTTTGAACTTTCTGGTGCAGTGTCAGCCAACACTTGAGAAAAGCCCTTGTAACACACATTGTGACATTTTCCCTCATTGACATTTTTCTGGCTTTCAAGAACCACTCAACATTTTGCAGTTCTGCACTGGACAGAGGAAGAGGCGTAGAGGGTTGAGTAATACTCTTGTCTCTCTCACAAGAAGATGCAGCCATAAATAAGTAAAATCAAGAATCCAGAGATGAGCTGCAAGATTGGAAGCCTCGGCTCACCTAAAAATATCAGTGATTATCTATTATTCATGCCTGGTATTCATTCCCCACCCACCGACAGATATGAGCGGTTATGACAGGGGGCTCTAGGCCTCAGATGAGCCTTCAGGCACGGTCTCAGCATCTTCCTGATATCCCTGCCCTGGTCACTTGATCATCTCTTTATTGATCCATTAACCACTTCCTCATGCTGGTAGACATGTTGGACTGCTATTTCTGATGTTTCCCACCACAAAAAGCTGCAAAGGTGCCACTGAATAAAGCATCTGCCACTGCATAAAACGTCTCGACTCTCCACCATGACACATAATACGAAAGACTGCCAAGGCCCAGCAGTAGGTGCTGACTAGAATAGTAAACAGGGACTTTGTCCGCGGAACAATTTGGGCAAAGATTGATAGCTGGTTTATAATAGCAAGGCAGAAGCCATTCGCTTCATTTACAGGCTTGCACATTTATTATTTTATTTATAACTCTTTTATTAGCATTAGGCCATTAGTGTCAGAAAATCTCTTGTTTGTTTTGTTCGCAGTGTGCTCCATCCCTTTTAGCAGCGTTATATATTTGGAGAGCAAAAAATTTACATTAACGTCTCCTCATTTTACGCTCTTCAGCGTGCTTGGTAGCACACAGGCAGGGGAAGAGAGGGCTGCAGTGACATGCTTATACAGTATTTGCAGCAGGGTTTACCCTATAATCAAGTAATTTGCGTGGGTAATGATGTTTTTGTTGCTTCTGTGGTGATGGTACCATTTATTAGCCTTGCTCATTGAATGTTCTCTATACTTAAGTCTGGCGTGCTTTTTTATTTTATTTTGTAATACTACAGAGCAGAGTAGTTACATGCTGGTAAAGGGGTATTTCCAGTTTTGTAAGAAATTTGTACTGTGTGACAGCTGTATGTGTTTGATGCTTATCTGTGGCATTTTTACATATGTATATCTGTTGTAAGTTTGTTCAGTTTCATTAAAAGTCATTCACTTTCCAGAGCTACTCGCTCACCTCAGCTGAAACAGGCAGTATGTGGTAAATTAATATAACAATAGAATTCTTCATGGAAACTGGTGAAATTGGCTGCAAGTTGTACTGGCTCTCCTCATGTCCCAAAAACATATCTAACAAACAAACTTCATTCTCAACCTAAATTGGTTGGTTGGTACAGACCCCATTAGAAATCACACCATAATCATTTTGTTTTTCAATGAAAATGAGAATAATGATGTAAAAAATTATCATTCTCTCTAAAAAATCATTAAATCACAATTGTAGTATCAGTTGAAATAATCAAATATATATATGTGTGTATGTGTGTGTGTGTGTGTGTATATATATATATATATATA
>JAJHUR010107321.1:5324-26229 GCA_027495735.1 Lutjanus campechanus
ATGTTCATGCTATCTATAAATCCAAATAAAAGCTATATAAATGTTGCTCATTCTTTGATACATGTTACTTGTCACTGTTAATTCAACACTATCATTTTTTGAATTCCATTTTATTTGAAATGCAATTTAACAAACCTCTAATGAAACTGATGGGTTGCACAGAGAGTTTATAGCTATCTCTAATTTTCAACTTTTGTCCCTAGTTTGGTTTGATATAGGCCAACAGTGATATTAAAATATAAAACCACAACACACTGTAGACATGGAAGGCACAATAAATCCCCCTCTCCGCTCTGTATGTCCCTGCCTCTCTGAATTATTTGTCATCCCTGGTGGGGACAAAATTTAGCCCCCCCATATCCTGTAGTCTGTGACACCTCCTGTATTGCAGACCCTCAGCACTAAACCTCTGAATTTAGTCATTTCACCAATTCTACAGCACAAATGGCCACTTACTCTGTTCTGAGGCTGCAGTAATCATCGGATAACATTAAATATTACACAAACTTCATTTAAAGGTTTTGATTGTGACAAAGGACTACTGGATCCAACTTTATATGAGCCAGTCCCAGTCTGGGAGCTCCCTGATCCTGTTCCAACAGGATCCAGCAAAGTTCTGGAAAGAGGGATTTAATTTTGGCATGTTAGATTAGCATTGAATCTTTTGTTTTATTGTGAGTATTATCACATCACCTATGTGTCCGTATGAGGAAAGCAAACGGCATGCTAGTGAAAATATCGCTTCATTAACTAAATGTTTTTATATGGAATCAAAAATATTCCTGCAAATGCAGTGTTTCAGTTACTGGTCCTAAATTGTTCTATTTAAGTTCCTAACTATTCTAGTGTACCATCAGCTTCCATCTACAGGCCCAATGAAAAAAAATGTCCCCCCTTCTCATTTTTTCACAAATTGCACCCTGTACATATACCACACTACAAACATCACAACATATAACCAACATTTGACCTTTGTTCTGATGGATTTTATATCTGGAATCAATTAGATTTCAGTTAGTCATGTGTTCCAGAGTTGCCAGCTCTTTATGGAGAAAGCTGATTGTTCAAATTTAGAGCGATCAGATGGAATTTATGCCTTTATAGGTCTTACAGGCTGTGGTGTGACATCCCACAAAGGCATGATTTATTTATTCCTCTATAAATACACAAAGGAATATATAAACACATATTTAAGTACAAGGGTATGCACAAACACATGCACACACACGTACACAAATATTTTAACACAGTCTTTGTTCCTCCTCAGACACCCTGCTGTCTGCGCTGTGTATCCCTGAGGTCGCCCTCCATGCCCTTAGGTCGTGATGCTGGCCTACTTTCCCTGTTGACACACACACATACACACACAAACACACGCACATCAGCCCTGTCCCTAAAGCGCAGGCCTTCAATTGGCAGGTGCACACAGCGTGAAATAACAGGAGGGGGCCAAAAGCCATAGCGCTGCACTGTGTGTCTGCGAGTGGATGTCTGTGTTAGTGTACGCATCTGCGTGGACAGAGGCGGAGAGACAGGAAGGAGACGGGGGTGAGGCGGTCCAACAGAAAGGCCCGGTGTGATTAATACAGTGTTTACACCCGGGGTGCCGGCGTCCCCCGTCCCGTTAATCTGTCCCTCTGACGATTTGCCGAGCCTAATGTGAAATGAGGCGTGGAGCCGAGTCGTTTATTATCCGGGCTGATGAG
Source organism: Lutjanus campechanus (assembly GCA_027495735.1). Classification (NCBI taxonomy): domain Eukaryota; kingdom Metazoa; phylum Chordata; class Actinopteri; order Lutjaniformes; family Lutjanidae; genus Lutjanus; species Lutjanus campechanus. Next base: position 7,031 of record JAJHUR010107321.1, read on the forward strand.
AGAGGCCAGGCAGACGGCGGTATCAGCCAATAGGGCGCCGCTCAGGACCAAACAACTGGGCATCCACAGGAACTCATAAAATCTGCAAAATTTAAGCCCATAAAGAGCATTAAAGTGCACTAAATACACTAACTGCAGGTTTTATTTTTCCATTTAATGTCAATAATTACCACAGCCTTTAAAGTTACATCACAGTGTTGGCAGAATGAACATGTTGTGTGGATATACTGAAAAATACATGCAGGTTTATAAAGCAGGGCAGGTTAAAGGACCATTTTTGTGTTTTTGCATGTTTTTGTCCATTTTCTACAAGTCAAACATACAGTACACCATATACAATATAATATAAATATCATAGGGTTGAACAGGGTTTGATTTGTTGGATGCAGTGATTAATTACCAAATTTTCCTGTTCAGGTTTATTGCATAGTGGAACATATGGAATTCAATACCTGAAAGTAAATAAAAATACTAAATAAATTATTCCAATCAAACGTTGACTGAGGGGAAAAATACATTTGGTATTGTTTAGTATATGTAAAGTTTTATTTCCACATCAACATGTTGCACAGTCTCTGACAGCGTTAGAAGTAAAGGTGCTAACTAGAACCAAATAGGCTTTTTCAGCTTGTCACCTATTTTGTGAACCATTTTTGGTTGTTGTTAGAACTTTTCATAAAAGTTCACTTGGAAGCCTTTCAGAGAGTTCTACCTAGAGCCCAGCATGTAAATGGTTATATCTAGAACCATCTGTGAAAGGTTTCACCTGTGAGAGGTTCTACGAAGAACCCTTTTATGGTGCAATGGTCACACCTAGAACCTCTCTGGAGGTTCTATCAAGAACCTTTCTACCTTTCTAAGGGTGCTAACAAGAATCGAATTAAGGGGGTTCTACCAAGAACGTTTTGATATTCCAAGGGTTTTATCTAGAACACACTGAGGAGGTTCTACAGAGAATCTTTTTATTTTCCAAGGGTTTTATCTAAAAAACAAAACAAAACAGGTGGTTCTGATGAGAACCTTTTTATATACCAAGGGATTTTTCTAGAACCAATTCAGGGGTTCTACTGAGAACCGTTTTATATTATGGTACAAAGAACCTCTGACAAACCATTGATGAAAGAGTTCTTCGAGGATTTAACACTCCTTGAAAATTTCTTTCTTCCTTAACAAAGGTTCTATGACTGAAAAGGGTTCTCAGTGGAAACCTTAGTCTCACAAAGAACCCTTGAAAAACCCTTTCTTCCAGAAAGGGTCCAAAAGCAAATTGTTCTGAGTAGAAACACAGCCCTCGAAGAGGAATCATTTTAGAACCCTTCTTTCTACGAGTGCAGTCTATTTCAGATGTTTATTTGACAGTAGATCGATTAATGACTAACTAATGACTGATTAATTGATCTTCGATTAATTGTTTTCATCCCTAATACACAGTATATCTATAAAATATTGCAAATGTTATGAAGGGAATTTGCCAATATCATCTAAAGTAGGTTGTGAATCATTATCTGATCTTGTGTCCCTGTCTTGTCATGAGGCCTGTGTCAAAACACTTTTTTACTTTATTAACTTTATAACTGATATTATTTTAGTTTATCACATTCCTCAAAAAGCTGATCAAAACTACCACAAACTGACTGACTCTCAAAGAAAGTGAAGACTATTATACCAGCAGGAGTACTGCTTCCTCTGTGTTTTGGGGTAGATAATGAAGCTAGTTACAAAGGAGAGAAGTCTGCACACTGTTCAGCTCCAAATAAATAATTTGATTCTCTTTGGAACGTTCTGTTTGCAAAGTTTCGATCCACATGCTCTTCCTCAGGCAAATAAAAATAATAATGAAGCTGCTATACATAGTATACTGTATACACTGTTGTATTTTTAATGGGATGTCAGAGGCAACAAGTTAAATGCTGCCAAAAAAGTGGTCGGTAGGGGCCCAACAAAAAGACCTTTAGTGCAGGCCCTGCAAACACAGTGATTCATCCAATATAAAACAATTCAGTCCAGTAATACAAAAGTTTACATGACCTTTAACAAATGATTTAACTGCTCTGGCTCAGAACATTATGATGGAAGTATCTGATGGCCATCCCATGGTGCTCTATCATGTTTCATAAGTTGTTGCAGCAGTATTTGGTTTGATACCACTTATTAAGCAGATTTACTGCACAATTTAACTATTGTGACCACTCCAAATCACAGCATTAGGGCACCAAGACCATGAGGAACACCACAGAAAAATCCATGCTGTGATCTTATATCAAAAACTTTTGACATCTGGAGATCTGTGTAAGAATTGCATTTTTCATTGAACCGTTCATTGATCGGATGGCGAGCACTTCTGTTCTGTGGATTCCTCGGAGACCCCCTTACTGTCAATACAGCCTGGAAATGTTTCCATCCTCTGAATGCTCCAGGACTTTAGTTTGTGGTTGTGAAGTTTCATGAGGCTGTGATTATCCTAGAGGCCACTGACGGTTATTTTGTACAGTCTGGTCAAGTTTAAAAAAAATTGCTACTATGGTAACTAACATCATCACGCATGAATAAAACTGGGCTCACTGAGTCTCAGCTTTCCAGTCAGATCCAGTTTATGCAATTTATGGACTGCAGTATACAGGAACATTTGAAAAGAATAGGCCAAAATTACACATTTACACAGCATGCCAAAAACTGTATGATATTTGCAGAAAACTGCACGGGCATGTCTGTAAAGTGGAGACCTACAGGTATCCATCAAACCCATTTCCGTTCAGATATCATTAGATGAGAGGTCAGGGGGCCTCTTTGAAAACTGCCATGCCAGTGCCTCATCGATATTTAGCCTAACTTTGAAGCGCTATTTGGTCTCTTCCTGACGAGCCAGCATGAAAGATGTTGAAGATGTTAAACAAATCCCTTTCCTTCATTCAGAAGAACTTGTAAAGGGACAGTTCAAAATCAAAAATACATATTTTCCCCCTGGCCTGTGGTGCTATTTTTCCATCTATACTGTTCTGGTGTGAGTCGCAGATTTTGGGAGATATCGTCTGTAGAGATGTCTGCCTTCTCTCCAGTATAATGGAACTAGATGGCACTTGGCTTGTGGAGCTCAAAGCACAAAAAGACCAGTTCAAAATATTCAAACCCAGTGTCCTTTCTGAAACTCATGAGCCGGTTACTCTGCATAATCCACAGACCTTGTTGGGAGCAGTTTCTGTAGGAACTACTTTATTTCTGCAGTAGAATCTATCAAAGAATCTACCTCAACTACTTTCTTTTCTTTGAGATAAAAAGTAGTTCCTACATGAGAGTTACAAATGCTTCTTTTGTTTTTCTTTCAGGGAATATTGAAACATTTATGAGTACAAAATAAAATGAATTCCCAAGATAAAGTTGAAGTTGGTAGATGAATAAAACTGCTGTTTGTCTCAGGCTAAAGTTAAAACTAAATCATCAGGCTACAACTTTCAGAGCTGTAATTTGTGGAATAAAGATGCTTATAAAAGCAGATCTGTGGTTGGACAGATTATGTTCAAGGGGAAATTTAGATTTTCTCAAATGGTTTCTTTTATTCATTTTAATAGTATTTACTTCAGTCCTTTAAAGTTGATCTAAATCAGCACGATTACTGTAATCAGATACATCAATCTATAAAAACCCCTGTGATATTAATCAGTCTGGAAATAACCCCTTGCTATAACTGGAAGCTTCTGCATCCAGAGTGTTAAAGATGACAAGGAAAGGGAGAATTCAGTCGGAGTCGTGATGTGCTACGTGACTTTGAGGGATCAGAGAATGTGAAAGGCGTGTCAACAAAGCTGTGGTGTTGAAGAGAGAGAGACAAAAGTTGCAAATGGGTATTTTTAGCCCAGAGTTTCAGAGGTATACTGCACGCAGTCTGGCCCGTCGCTCCACTCTGCCGAGGCTCAGCTCTTCCCAGCAGAGCCGGGATAGAAGCAAGCTAAATGGATTAGAGCGAGGATGCGGCTACACTGATTTGGTACACAATACACTCTACCCTGTCTGTTCTACACCCTGCAGACTTGGCACCTGAATTGCAAAGGAGCTAACTTAAGTGTATGCATGTTTGTGTCTCTGTGTGCATTGGAGGTATGTGAGCGCAGACATAAAAGAAAATTCCCTAAAACACCTCACTGCTGTTAAAAACATCTTCCAGCAATGTGCCTTGGATTACTGCTTCTATTGTGAGGTTTGCTGGCATTCTATGTTTTTTTTTCCTTATGTATCTGTATGTAGACATACAGAATCTCCTGTGCATCTACAATAGAGTCTGAGAGCAGAGAAGTGTTCATCGATCCTAAACGTCAGCGGTAAACAAAAAGGAGGTAAAAGCAAAGACAGCTGTTCATCACTTCAAGGGCGACGCCATCTGCATCATTCTCTGGGTTTTTCAAGTGGAAACACCCACTCAGCTATTAGCAAAAGAGCCGATGTCGTCATCTACCTTACCTCAACTTGAGAGCTTTGAGCTTTGAGAATTGGGGCAAATCATGTCCTAACAAAAAAACCTTGAAAAATTATTAATACCCACACATGAAAATGGATTCTTTAAGGATTTGTGTAATTTATTAAATGTTTTGGTTCACTTTAATTTTTAATTTCTAAACTTGCTCTGTGTCACAAAACAACCTTGTCTCAGACAAGAATTCACAGCTTCAAACAACTGGAAAATGTGTTAAAAGCCTCAAAATCTTAATCTAGCAATACCTACTGATAACATAGGGATAAAAATGTGCTATTATTATAATGTTTGTTTTGTAATTTTTTTTTTTAATGAAAATGTAAAGTTATATCCCAGATTTCCTGTCAGATCTTTTCAAAAACCTGATTTAATCAGGAATAAAAAGGGTTAGCTATACCCTTAGGACCCCTGTCTCACTTCCTGGTTTAAAAAAGGCAGGAATACTGCTCAAGCACTGATAAACTTTCTATATTTAGACAATTCATGAAATAATATTGCTATCAGATGTGTCTCAACCATAACATGTCGACTCTGTAGCCCTTCTAAATCAAAGCTAAATAAGAAGTATGGTTTAAAAATGTGTATTTTGATTAACATTTAGAGAACACACTGAAACATTTTGTCAAATCTATAAGACATCAACTGACATCTACATTTAATTAAAAATGTAATCACGAGGAGGTCGGCTCATTACAAAGTTTAATAGCTGAGACTTTGATCTTGTAAAATATAATTTCTATCGTAAGTTCTTCAAGAGTTTTGTCCCGATTCTCAAGAATGAGCACAATCATGCAGAATCCGAAGTCAGGTCACTGGGGAAGAAGTCTTTAGAATGCTTGGGGAAGTAGTATTTTACTGTATAGAATACTTACTCCAACCAATATTTGATTGTTCAGGTTTGAAAGCATAAGGAACACTAGTGGAAAGCTACAAGATAATTTTTTTTTTAAAGCACAAAAAAATAATAGGCCTGCCCTTTAACAACTTTGAATACACTGACAATGGCAGATTGATGCAGTGAAGAAACTCAAAGGATGGAATTTATCTTAAAAATCAGACCAAGTCTGATATAGTTGCTTGATTGAACAATGACTTTTATACAGTTGGGAGGGGAAAAAAAACATCAAAAACTGATTTGATCTTTGATCTCATGTGCACTGGACCTCTTCTACTTACAGCCTCACAGCAGAAGTTATTTCTGGAGCAAAGCAAACATGAAGATTTTTCTTTATAGTCACACAGTTGCACAAGAGGAACATATATTAGCACATATAAGACATGATGATGACAAATAACAAGCAAGTCTCATTTTTACATAGACATCTGGGGTGTAACTGTAACTCAACCCTCTTGCATGACACAGAAAACTGATGGTCATTTGTAAAGATACAAAAACTCCAGTACCAGCTGTGTTCTGCTTTTACAAAGTCTAGTGCGCTCTGTGTTCAGATCGGATGTGCATTTGAAAGTTGTGTGCCAACAGCATGCTTTCTAGTGCACACAAAATAGCCTCCTTCATGCACCAGAGGGTCCCTGGGGCATTTCTGGTTTGCATGAAATGTTTCCATCAGACTATTTATTGTTATCATAAGATGCTTTGTAATGAGCACTTACATTTTCAAGAGAAGTGAAAAGAAGTTTTTTTTCTCGCCACAGTCGCCTCAGTGCTTGCTCTTGGTGGGAACAGTGCAGTACAGGCTAGACCTGCTCTAATTGAAAAAGGTCTTGAGATAACTTTGTTATGATTTGGTGCTGTACAAATAAAACTAAATTGAACTAAACTGAAAATTGAATAGTGCAGACAATTTTTGTGCACATGGTAAGGTTTCTTTAACCAGATTCATCTCCTCTGAGTTCATGTTTTCATTTGTTTGGCAGAGACATCTGGTCCCTCTTTCATTCAAACAGAGTTCTACCAGCCTTGGACCTGGTCAGGCCAATCACAACAGTTTATTCAATATGGGGTGGGTCATTTACGAACATCGACAGATGAGTGTCACTGATCCAGATTTGCTGCTCTGATTGGTTGTAGCTCTGTCCCACTGCGTCCAGTCAGCAGGTCCGCACAAAGCAATGCCTCAGATTCTTGAAACTCAGATCAAACTGTCACACCAGGCAGAGCTGATCACATGTGGATCAAGATTCTGTTACTGCATCAATTATTTCTCGCCTAAAATGTTGCAGAAACATTATTTTAATACAAGAAAGGTTTTAGCCAGATGGCCACCATTTTGTGTCATGAAAACTGACCAAGCATTGCTACGTCACACATTTCATCGCTCTGATTGGCTGAAGGTCTCTCCAGTTTGTGTCCTCGGCCTTGTAGCCTGCATGTTTTTAATATTCTAAGGAAATCAAAAATAAATTGAGAAGTTCCATCTAGTGATGCCAGTTTCTTTCCGAGCACACGAAAAAGTGCAACAAATATTCTAACGTACCATAATTTCAGTTTGATTGCAGGTTTGAATTTTCTTCCTGTGGATACCACTTTGTACAGTTGACCCTTTAAGAGGCACACCGTTTAATTTCCACACGTGTTTGTTATTCTTCTAACTAGGACGGTTAAATCTATATTTGTGAAAAGTAACAACTCTCTCCTACAAATCATGGAAGACAAACTTCCGCTCTGTGGTGCCACTGTGATGAACAACCTGGATCTATTCCAATAATGAATGGTAGGCAGACTTTGTAGATTCATTTGCTGCCATTTTTGCACCCAAACGAGCTCCATTTAATTGCAAGTCACATTCAGTGTGAGCTGTGAAATGTACTCATATTTACAGACAGCTCACCTTGGTGTTCTCACAGATGCTGTTTTTCATTTCACTTTATTTCAAGTTCACGCTGAGTGAAAATGCACACCGTGTGGCTGGGTCATCGCAGGTTTGAGGGCAGGAGATATTTCTCACACATATTTCTCTGCAAATGTTCACTCGCGCAAAACAAACAGTCCTCTGACTTCAGAGGAAAACAGATTTGTGAGCTGAAATTCAGCCATAACCCTGACTTAACATAATAATGCATAATGATGTTGTGTATAATCCACTGGGTGAATGCACAGAAATCCATAGACGAGCTTAATGCAGTGATGGGATGTGTGATCGCATGCATGTGAGTGTGAATAAACAGATACGGTACAGAGATGGATGGATGTAAATCTGAGCTAATAGGTTATACATATTCCACCACGCTGTGACCATTTACCCTGCAGTCCAACAGCAACAGGCCCTTTGCCCTTTTTTTCTGAACCTTAGTGGAAATGTTTACTGTGGTGAATCTTTTTATTTAACCGGTTTCATTTGAAGGTCACTCTGTCCAATTACAAGCATAGCAGAGCTCATAAACAAGTTACATAACCTGAAAGGATCCCATTTTGAGGAGTTTGGGTAGAGATTTGATGATATGTGTATGTGTGATATGTGCCTGTGGGTTCAGGGTTGAGGTGAGGGGGTTAGAGTACAGTGTAGTCTGAGATAGCCAGACGTCTCTCCACAGCACGCAGTGCTGGAGAAAGGTCTGCCTCCACGCATATACATTCTGCTACAGGGGAAAAATGCCCTGCCTTGTTTGCATTTCTTTAAACCAATCACAAACTTTTTGGGCAGTGCTAAGCCCAGGAACATTTGTACATCATGAGGCAAACGCTGGCATTAAATCTACTACATATTTCAACATCAATCAATCAATCAATCAAACTTTATTTATATAGCACTTTTCATACAAATAGAGGAATTTACACAATAAAAACAATAAAATAATAATTTGATGCATAGTGCTACTGACCAAGCGGCCGTATTTGACAGTTGGAAATGAGAATGTGTTGCCATGATCCCACGCTACCTCACAATGTCATCAAACTACATCTTTTGTTATTGTGTTGATGTGACAGATCCTGTAGTGGCAAAAATTACACACTGTGCATTTAAGAAATCTATCTGGCTTTAATGATGTATGATTTAAAGGTTCCTTTTTGCAGTAGAATCTACAGGAACTACTTCATTCTCTATTAGAAAGAAAGTAGTTGCTACATGAAACTACTCACAACAAGATTTTCAGACATCTCTACAGCCTCACAAACAGCCCTCTAGCTCACACCAAAAAACAGATGGTTAAAGAGCATGACAGGCCAGGGAAAAATATGTCATTTTGACTTTGTGGTGAACCGTCCCTTTAAAAAAATCAGTGAAAGTGAGTTCCAAAAAGAAGATCAAACAAAGTGCATACCATGTATCTTACTCATGATGTAACATCAGATCAGACATGATCAGGTGAAGTTGTACACATGTGTGCTACAAGTGTTTCATACAATTCATTTACTGACTTTAATTTCTTTGCTTCAGCTCACACCGTTTTGTAACTGTTATGAAAGTGATTTTAAAGTGATATTCCACTTTGTGAGAATAAGCCATTCAGTATGTACTCACCACTATGCTGATGTGATGATGGGTGAAGGTCTTCAGTTCACAAAACAATCCTGGAGTTTTAGGAGAAACAGGGTAGCAGCCTCATCCAGTACAATGGCAGTGAATGGAGACCACGGATAAAATGTTAAAAAAAGAACACAAAACAAACACAAAATGTCTCCATCCTGCTTGTGTGGTGTAATCCAAGTGTCCACGAGCCGCGACATTAAAAATTAACCGCAAAAGACGCCATTTGCGCCATGTTTTTAGCTGAAATGTCAACTGTAGCATGTAGCCGGTAATGTAGCCAGAGTTGGAGTAACACTGATGTAATCAACTCGGTCAAATAACTCCACCGAAGACCATTTAAATCAGAAAATGTTAAAATAACACTTTGGGAGTAGGAATCAACTCTGAAATGTTTAACTCTGAAATTTAAACACTTTTACTATGTACTGAGTGGCTAATTCTCACAAAGTGGAGTATCACTTTAACCAGTTATTGCTGTTTTACTATAGCTGTCTTTCTCTGTAAGATTAAGAATGAGTCACTCATATCTTAGATTGACACAGATGGTAAAATAAGAAGAGACCTTGACTGAACAGATCATGATCCAGCTAACTTAACCGCCTGAAGCTGCTTGAAAAGTTGAAAATCCTACAGCAGCTTATCAACCTGACTGAGTGAGTCAGACACAAAGGATGAGGCCAACACAAAGACAGGAGACTACTGCTTAAACTCTTCTTGAAATCTTGATTGAATCACATCAAATACTTTTGTTCATTCTTACAGAAAAATCAGCATACAATTGGAGCATTGCATGCTTGAGTGTACTGAATATAGAAATATAGTGAATGTACAGTACGTGTTGTACATTGTGATGTGTGTATGCCGGTGCACAGGTCCATGCGTGCTTGTATTGTCCTCTGCCAGTCACAGCCTTCTGCTGATGTGTCAGAATGTCGGTCGCCTCCTCCGTCGATATTATTTGCCGCTCTGCGTGCAGCCTGAGCAGGGCCGGCTGGGGGAGAGCAGAGAGCAATAACTGTGAATGAGGGAAGCAATAACTCTGTTGGCTCCCTCATCAAATCAGAGCCGACTGATGCGGAATAATCAGCAATTGAAATCAGAGGGAGGAAAAAAGCTGAACTGACAAAATGGGAAATGTCATCATGAGAAGAGCAATAATAAAGGAATCAATGAGGTGCAGTTGCCAGTGCACTTCTTCGAGGCAATAAGACAATCAGGGCTGAGCTCAGCCTGCTCACTGCTCCCACAGTCATGGAGACAGAAGACAGAGTGACGGGGTTAGAATATAGAAATGACTGTGCAGCCGCTTTCATGTGAGTGGTCAGTATGAAACCGTGAAGTTACAGAATGCAAACTATTTAAATTATACTTTAACCTTCAAATCAAATGTATGGTTTGCAGTTACTATTAAATTTACAGCCATTTTATGAAAACAGTTACAACTTTTAACATCACTTTCTCAAATGACTGACTGGAAGAATATTCTCTGTCGCACATGAAGTGATGTATGTTCTGTTTATGGAAGCAATAAAGGTCAGTATGTTAATATGCACACTAGAATTTACTTTATTATTGATACTGGACCATGCCAATCTGTTCTCAGTCCCAATGCATCAAATACAGCAGGTTGGTCAGTGCCTCTATGCTTCAAACCATGATGCTGTAGCTGTCCCACCAGCATTATGTTTTGATGTGCTGTAGAGGTCAGATGATAGAATAGAATAGAATAGAATAGAATAGAATAGAATAGAAATACTTTATTAATCCCCAAGGGGAAATTCATTTGTCTGTAGTAGTCTCATCTATTAGTATAAGAATTATAGAGTCTGATGGCAGTTGGTATGAAAGATCTTCTGTATCTCTCTGTCCTACAACGAAGAGAGAGGAGCCTTCCACCACCATTATTTCTTTGGTCCATCAAGGTATTATGCAGTGGATGATCCATGTTGTTTAGGATGGCCTCCACCGTCCTCATTGTGTCTCTCTCCACAACTTCCTCCAGAGAGTCCATCCTTACTCCGATCACAGAGCCAGCCTTTTTCACAAGCTTATCCAGCCTCCTTGCTTGCTTTTTCCCCAAACTTCCTCCCCAGCAGACTGCAGCATAAAATAAAACACTTGCCACAATAGACTGGTAAAACATCTGCAGCATCTTATTGCAGATGTTTAGAGATCTGAGCTTCCTTAGGAAAAAGAGGCGGCTCTGTAGTATAAAGAGTGAGAAAGTCCACATATGGAGGAGGTGTGGTAGGTGTATGGGTCAAACAAAGGACTTTGATCCAGGAGGCCAGGGTTTTTAATCCTGTGTGAAACCAAGAGTCAACATTGATTTATTTTTAAGATGTTGCATAAGTAACATAACATTACATTACAAATTTACACACCTTACATTACGTAAACTTACATAAGTAACATTCTTATTTTAAGTCAAAAATGGGTGTGGTCTGATTCATGCATACTCAGTCAGAATGTCAACATTTTGACATGTGTAGCAGCTGTGTTCCCATCATCACAAGATGGTCTCTAGTTATTACACTAATAAGTTACCTCTTATCTTATCAGTCTGTCATTGTGCCAGCTGTCTGCAGAATTCTGTGTTATTTTCACACTGGGTTTACTCAAATTGAGCTTCTACATTTGACAAAGTTGAAAAAATACAGAAATGACCATAAATCATGTAATTACACCAAAAATATCCATTTTGTTTTCCAGAAATGCTCAGTATGTTATCCTAAACAGTGACCTTGCAAGTCCATTTTGGCCATCCACCCAGCCACCTCCCTGTGACTTGCACTATACGGTACAAACATAATTTCCAGGACACATGGTTGACTGGTCATACAACACTCCAGTAAATTAACTACTGACACATGGAGAACCACAGTGGCACAAAAATCTCCCTTTACAAAACAAAACACAACCACCTGGCCACACACATTTTACTGCTTTATTCAAACTCCAAAAATCACAATATTCCAATAGTTCAGAAGTTTTGTGTATTTTTTGACACTGACTTGTGGAAGAAACAGCACATGCTCCACACAGCCAGGATACCTGTTACAACTGAGATGGAGCAACTTTTTACCAGCTGTCTAGCCCTGGTTTTTGGTTAGCCTGCCAATTGTAACCCTCTAAAAGTCAGACTGTGAACATGGCCAAGGCTTCCAAATATCCAGTTAATTATAGCTGGGTTTACTGGGCAGTCTGTTGTTGTCTGTGTGTGTCCAATTCACTAAACGAAGACTGTGAGAGGAGGCTGGAATCATTAATAAGTGGGCCTTTAGAGTTTAGATTGTCTTCACTGTGCTCTGATGAAGTGTTTGCACATATACAGTATGTACAGCAGATACAGTAAACATACTGGTTGTAGGATGTTAGATAAGCATGTTTCCTGGCTGTGAGAAACCTGCACATGAAGGAAGCAGGATACTGTGGCATGTAAACATGTGATCCAGGTTTGTGATCACTGACTGCCTGCACAGGAGTGTCTGTCAAACAACTCACACAATGTGAGCAGAAAAAGAGAACAAATAAATATATTTTGTTTTTTTGTAACGGTGAAGAACAGATCAGACTGAAAAATGAATAAATGAACTTCTATCATGTATCATGTAGAGATATGAATAACCAGAATTTAAAAAACACGATAAGGTCCTTTGAGGAAATATGGGATAATGAAGCAAGCTTTGTTTGACATTTAGTGCCATAATTACCAGCTATGACAGTGTGGTTGATATTGTTTTAACCTTGTGAGTCTGTGTGTGTGTGACATCTTGGCAAAATGTGGTCATGGAAACACAGTGGTAGGAACTACGACAGAAGTATTGAGTACTGTGCCAGGTGTTAATATGTCTGTGGATAGATTTTGCCAAAGCGATAGTGTCACATCTGTGCAAGATGCAGTCGCAAAATTTTACAGGTGTACATCGAGATCAAAGATGGGTGTGGTCTGAGCAATGACAGTCGAGTGAGTGGGGTAGGCAATAGGGAGGAAGCCATCGCTCGCGAATCACTGTACCAGTCACTTCCCATCCACTCTAAGACATGATGTAAAATTACACCTTGTGAGTCTGTATGTATGTGTGACATCATGGCAAAATGTGGTCCTGGAGATACCCACTGAATCAGGAGATACCACAGAGGTAGATCTGAGTCCTTCGCCAGAGTGTTTATATCTGTGAACAGATTTTGTCAAACCGATTAATGTAGTCAGAAAACTTTACAGATGTGTAGTTGAGACGAACACGAAGGCTGAGTTCAAATATGGGGATGACATGAGCAAGGCCGCCAGGAATAGCGGGGTAGGAGGTAGGGAAGTGGCCATTTCCCCTCCTCATATTACGCCCCTGACCAACATGTAGGTATCACTGGATCCAGTTTTGATCACTTCCCATCCACTCTAAGACATGAAGTAAAATTGTACCTTGCGAGTCTGTATGCATGTGTTTCATCACGGCAAAATGTGGTCCATGAGATACCCACTGTAGCAGGAACTACAACAGAGGCAGGTTTGAGTCCTTTGGCAGGTCAGAAGACTTTACAGATGTGTAGTTGAGATCTAAATGAAGGCTGAGATCAAAAATGGGTGTGGTCTGACCCATGTATACTCAGTCGGAATTTCTACATTTAGACATATGTTGTGGCTGTGTTCCCATCACCACAAGATGGTCTCTAGTTATTACAGTAATGCTGATTAATGAGCACACCATATATCACTACTAATGGCATTAATAAGATAAGACATTGTGCCAGCTGTCTGTAGAATTCTGTGTTGTTTTGACACTGGGTTTACCCAAACTGAGCTTTTGATGAAGCTGAAAGAATACAGAAATACAGGTGGAGTTTTGGAGATATCAGCTTCCTCCAAAATATAATAGAACTAAAGGGTGTTCTGGTTTTTCTGGTAGCAAGAAAGTAGTACTGGATGATTGTGAAGTAGATCCAGTAGATTCTGCTGCAGAAAGAAAGTAGTTCCTACATGAAACTGGCCAGAGGGAAAATGTGTATTTTTCATTGATCCCTTTAAACTTATTATGAGCAAACTGTTTTAAAACTCTGATAATAGCAATCCAGATGGAATTTTTAGTGAGGACAGTGCTAGATAAACAGTATTGACAGCACCAATGACAGACATGCAGTTTCCCAAAAATCCATTATTTATATTTAAACAGTTTTTACAGCTGCTGGGGACTCAAACAGAAGTCATTTTGTGTAGTAGACATCTTAAATATGTAATCAGCTCAAACTCATGTTCATAATCCACTCTCATAAAATTAGTAAGGCATGTGATCTTCACATATTTGCTGAAGAGCACAAAGCACAATTCATCCAGTCTTCTTTTTGTGGATGTAAAACACATTTTCAATGTAAAGCGTGACTGAATGTTTACACGACATACTGTGAAGCTGTTCACCTCTGTGCAGGTGGTGTGCAGCAGCTCTGCCCCCTGCAGTGAGTCATCATGATTCCACCTCTGTGCCGCTGTTTGTTTTTTATTGGTTGTTTTTTTCAGTCCATTTTTTTCCAGTGGAGTTTGTTAAAAGCAAAGCCATGTATTTTCCTCAACTGTCACAGTCACATTCATTGTTTTCTTCTCTAAATTGTTATTGTTCCACCCATGACCCATTTTCTCTCAGCCAGCCACCCCCACACACACCTACACACACACACACACACACACACACACACACACACACACACACACACACACACACACACACACACACACACACACACACACACACACACACCACAAAACAACAAATCTCTGAAATACACACATCACAGGGGATGGGAGCACATTCATTGTGAGACCAAAAAACCCGGAGCTGCAGTCATATGCTGGCACACCCACACGCACATGAGCAGGAATGTGTGACATACAAACACAGCAGGGGACACAAACACTGTCTTTTTTTAGACACTTTTATTGAAGTCTTTTGTACAATAAACAAGTGTCAAGTAGCAACAAAAATGCTCCTCTTTCATTTAAAGGAAGATGCAAAGAGAACCAGCTACAACAACAGTAAAATTAAGGAGGAGACGAATCTGAAAGGAGCACAAAAGGTTGAAATTAAATAAAGAGTAAGAACATGATGCGGATAAATTAAAGCACAATATGGGCTGCTTGTAAACAATTTAATAATGATATAATCACATGAAGGCATGGGCATGTGGGTATTAATGCATATAGACAAAGGATGAATCTTTAATCCTGCATACAACTGCCTTAAGCAGCTGATTACACGTTCTTCCCACAGCTCCTTAATACAGGCTGAAAAAATGAAAAAGAAAAACAGAAGGGCCACAGCGAATAGAGAGGTGGACCTTTCCTACCCTAAATATTACTGATGTAAACCACCAGAAAACAACGTAGTCATTGTTTGTCAGTCTTTTATCAGTCTTTGGATTGATATATATGTCACTAAATTTGGGAATTGTAGTTCCAATCCTGTGCTTTGAATTTATGATCGTGGATCTACTCTTTTTTTTTTTTATGTGGCTACATGTTGTGCCTTCAGAAGAATGTTTACCAGAACAGTGATTCAAAAACTCTCCCCTGCAGTGAAAACAGCACAGTCCTCCCTCAGTATCTACACTGGATGTGTTTGGCTGCAGTCATGTGCAGAAAGCACAAGTGAAATGCGACACATTACATGGCTGTTATGGTTTGGCAATGAAAATGTGTAAGGCTGAAAAACATTTGGTTTAAACAGGGTGTTAAACTGGAATTGTCATTACAGCAATTGTGTTGTTTCCTGTTTTTGACATTAAAGCAAACTTAATTCAGGCCACAGTAAAGCAACAAAAAGATACATGTATTGGTAAGCCAAAATAATACAAATACTGACTCCAAAAAAATCAGCACATCATAGGCCGAAAATCTTTTATTGAACAGATTATTATTTGATGTAGGATGTTTCATGTCCATCCTGACCAAGAAAAAAACAGCCTTTTATGAGTCAGGCAGCTCGTAGCTGCAGTACTTATGACTGTAGAAGTATAAAGATCAAGAATGTCTGCATATGTAGGAGATAAGGTGGATGGATGGCTTAAACAAACACAGAACTTTCACCCAGGACACCAGGGAAACAAAAGACGTAGTTTGATGACATTGTGAAGCAGTGTTACGGGTGGGATGTCACTCCAGTCATGTGACATATGGAACATAGTTATTTTAACTCAAATCACAATCTTCTCCTAAACCTAACCAAACTGTGTTGTTTTACAATGTGAATCATGTACATTGTGGCCGGGTAGTTGGTGGAGCCACGCTGTGGACGCTGTGAGTCCTCCAGAGCAGCCGTGAGCTCACCTCCAGCCTACAGCCTCTTGTTGCACGTCATTCCCCCACTCTCTCTCCCTCGTTCCTGTCATAGCTTCAGCTGTCCTGTCATTAAAAGGCATTAAAAAAAAAAAAAAACAGAAAAACATCACATGTTATGTCACATGACTTACATAACGTCTTTAAGATCCAGTAAGCCTGACACTGCCTGCACTCTCCTCTGGTAATATATGATGTTTTAGAAGTAATTGTCAATCAACTTATTCTGGTGTTTAGTTATGAGGACATGTTGAACACAGGTCTAGTTTTTAGACATTTTAATGCAGAAATGTTACATTTCATACATATGTACATGACTTGTGTCATGTAACATGCATAACATACTTATTTTAAGCCAAACCACCATCTTTCCATCAGACCTAAACAGTAGGCACTAGTACTAAGTACTTTTGTGTAACCATACATTTAAGTCATGTGACTTACAGCATGTCCTTAAGACCTGGAATGCCTGTCCCTGACATATGAGTCATTTTGAGGGTCACTGGCAGTGGACCTATTCTGATATTTATGCATGAGGACATGCTGGACATTTCACAATGTTTTCCATCTTCTTGACTCTGCTTCATTTGTCTGCTCCGTGGACCGGCTCTGCCCAGTGTTTGTGTACTAGCTACAGATTTGTTTTAATTTACGCCGAGCATGAAGTCGGGGGTGGTTTGAGGTTCACGAGATCCTAATGGTTTGAGTGCTCACCTGAGGATACAGTCTTCCAGTAGAGAACAAAATGAGCGACCCTGGAGAAACAGAAAGGAGGAAGCCAGTTTGTGCACTAAAGGTGTTAATGTGTAAACGCTCAGAGGGGCTGTGCAAACATTATTTCAGAATTTGAGAGGGAGGTAAATGGTGTTTGTGTGTGCCCTGAAGACAAGTTAGAGAAAAATGAAATTTAGATAGTGGCTGATATATAATATAATATTGATAATAGCATGAGGACATGATCATATGGAGCTTTGATACAATTAGACAGGGGGACAAGGGGAATTACAGCCCATAATGCCAAATTACAATGGCCTCAGGCAGCCAAAATGTCCTCTCTGCAATCATTTTATTAACAAACACAGCTCCATAAAGATCCTGCAACAAACAGAAGGAAATCTGTATCCTTGAGTCTTTTGGACCAAAACTCTCAATGCAGGGACACTTAAAGCATCCTGAGGCACACACACCACATACACAAACATAAACACACTCAGCATGCAGTGCACCTTTCCCCCAGCCTCATCTGCTCAGATATTTACTGCCAGCCTTCCAAAGACTCGCTGCTTTTTCAAATGCGTCTGCAGAGAGTCAACTTCAGCTGCTTTAATAGGTCATAGTCTTCATGCTATTTGGGGATTTCAACAGGCTTACACAGCAATGTTGCAAATACACATCCTAATATGCCAAAATCTGCACTCCACTCGGTCAGGAGAGAATCATTCCACAAATAATCTCTTGTATTTTTTTGTAGTGAAACATGAAAACTGACCTAAAAAAAGGAAAAATCCTCCCAGATATTTTTTAATTCCTCTGGTCTCTTCATCCCCTCCCTGCTGCTCCCTCCTGTTATTACCCAATTTAAAAATAATTATGACATCCATTATGAGAGGGGACAAACATGACACGGAAATAATTAGCGCCACCGCAGAGCATTGAAATGCTCTGCTGTGGTGACGGTGGCCATTTTGTTTTTCATGTTTCTCATCCATTTCCCTTACACCCGAGAGAGAGAGAGAGAGAGAGAGAGAGAGAGAGAGAGAGGTGGAGGAGGGGGGCGGATGAGCGCTGTAGTCGAGGCTAAGCTGTGTGTTGAGGTGCTCACAAAGTCATTATGTTGGTCCAGGTAATGGGAAGGCCTGGGGAAAGTGTGCAATAAGAGCGACTCGGCTTATCTCCCACCTAGACTGGCCTGAATACCATTAATTACCTGTTCCCTGTGCCTGCCTCAGCTCGCTGTGTCTCTCTGTAGAGGCCTCTCCTCCGCACTCTGAGTGGAAGTGAATTTTCTTTCCCAGCCTCCCCCTTGCCAGCACCACATCCACCGCTATCGCGCCGTCCTTCCTCTACCCTACACTTATCTCAGCTCATTTGCCTCAATGAGGCTTTGGATTCTCGCTGATAATGTTCGACTCCAATAATCTGTTTGGATTTTTAAGGACCTGGGGTGGTAATGTTGGTCGATTGGTGAGTCGGTCAGATGATCAACAAGTCTTTATACCTAATTTTACAAAACAGGCTGATGTTAATGCTGTTCAGAATGGCCCATATGGCTGTCAGCTTCCTCTTATCTGCCACCCTAAAGCCTTTTCTCATCCCAGGTCGTCAAATATTGATGCCTTATGCACAAGTTTCCCTTTAGTGGCTGTGAGAAACACTGCCAGAGAGCCTTTTTAATACATGCTTAATGTTGTGAAACGGTTGCAGTTTGGTTTGGTTTACACACCAAAACTACTTGGTTTGGTTTAGGAAAAGATCATGGTTTGGTTTAAAGTGATACTCCATTTTGTGAGAATAAGCCATTTTGTATGTACTCACCACTATGCCGATGTGATGATGGGTGAAGGTCTTCAGTTCACAAAACAATCCTGGAGTTTTAGGAGAAACAGGGTAGCAGCCTCATCCAGTACAATGGCAGTGAATGGTGACCAGGGATAAAACGTTTAAAAAAAGAACACAAAACAAACACAAAATGTCTCCATCCTGCTTGTGTGGTGTAATCCAAGTGTCCACGAGCCACAACATTAAAAATTAACCGCAAAAGACGCCATTTACGCCATGTTTTTAGCCGAAATGTCAACTGTAGCATGTAGCCGGTAAGATGTAAACATGGCGTCGATCTCGCGAGACTGCCATTGTACTGGATGAGGCTGCTACCCTGTTTCTCCTAAAACTCCAGGATTGTTTTGTGAACTGAAGACCTTCACCCATCATCACATCGGCATAGTGGTGAGTACATACAAAATGGCTTATTCCCACA
>JAJHUR010107322.1:872-15276 GCA_027495735.1 Lutjanus campechanus
GCGGCGGCATGCGCGACGGTAAGTCTACTTGGACAAACTGCCCGAAATGCGTGGCCAGAGACGTTTCAGGGACTTTGAGTCATTCTGCGCTGCAGATGCGTTAATTGCGTTAAAATTTTTAATCAGATTAATCATGATGATGGATTAATCCGCGTTAACGCGCTAATTTTGACAGCCCTAGTTATAACATCTGTAAAACTGTTAAGGTTCACTTTTTTAGATCTACTTTTGCACAGTTACTCATCAGATATCACTTTACTAATTTCTAGATGAATTGGGCTACTATCCTATGATTCAAAAGTGGTTTTCACTCTAAACAATGTTTTGTTTTTTTCAGGCAGAGATAAAAAAACAAATTTTTTCACATTTTGTACTGTGTTCCAAGTGAATGTACTCTGACACAGTAACACATATCTTGATTCTGACACTTGTTTCACTTGATTCTGTAGTAATCTCACAAGTCTTAGCTTTCTTTTGAGACCAAGATTATGCATACAGCCCTTGTAGTTGTGAAGATATACTCCATTTATTTTGGGTATGTCATTTTGGACAGGAGGCAGAAAAAATAGGCCTCATGATGAAAAGGATAAGTGTGTGTGAGTGTGTGCTCGGAGATGTGCCCACATTAAGCCACTTCCTGTTTTCCTGGTAAGATATCCTCCGCTGTTGCTCTCGGCAGCCTCACAGGAACACGAGTGAGGTGGCACCATGAACATCACGGTATCAACATCGAGGACATGAAAATATTCAGTGATTAGAATGTTCTCCGTTTAAATATTCAGGCTTAAATATGCAAAGATATGCATAGGCATAATTCTCACCTGCAGGTTGACTGCTGAGCTCTGAGTAATCACTGGAACAGAGTCTAATCTTATAACAAAAGAGAGAAATTCCCTTCTGAGAGAGCACAGGCGCAGTGACGTTCAATGCAGCAACAATACTACAGCTGTTAATGGAAGACATCTCCAGAGTCTCACTATCATAAAATCATTAGGAACACCGTGCGTAAGCTTTGATTTGTGGTTGTTTTTCATCCATTTAAACAATCTGCAAGAAAAATACTACACGGTGGATTTAATTTGATGTAATAGCCAGTGCAATATATATATGGAAAAGTGTTTTCTGCAGCTGGTTTACATTTAGTCATTTAATGATAAACATGTATTTAATTCAGCGACAGTTGTCCCACAGGCGATAAACCATGTGGTAGTACTGATGCCAGTAATAGTGATGTTGTTGTTTTGTGGGCAGTTGCTTTCACCATAGTGGCACAAAACACAAAAAAACGCAACGATCATTTCCTCTTAATGTTTCATATGTGAAAAATTAAGCCAACGGGAAACTTTAAACAGTTAAAGAAAGTTATGTTACAAAGTGTTCTGAAAGCTGCTCCATTTGTAATTGTGGACACCAGGATATTTTGACCTTTCCCAGGAAAAAAATCTCTGGCACAGATCAACAGAGGAACAGAGTGTTTTGTGTCTTTTTCTGAGGTCCTACTCTCAAATTGTTTGTAATGTGGTTAATTGATAATTTAGAAATGTTGTGCTCCCCCTCTGTCTTGTTTCAGCCTGGTCTCACTCTCAATTCATCAACAGCCAACTAGAAATTGTTACATTAAATATTAAAAGTTCTCACTCGTATGAACAGATGTAAGCTTTTACAAGTATTTTATCACAGAGCAGCGATAGAATAATGATTCAAATAGGAAAGGAATGTCAGCTTAGTTGTAAAAAAAAATGAAACGACTTATAGTTTTAACTGTCACAGTTGTCAGATTTGTATGTTGGCCTGAGTTTATGGAACTCAGGGTCCTGTTAATTTCAACTATACTACCCTGGTGAGAGGAGGGGCCAGTTTATAGGAATATAGCCAAACTTTCTGTCGGAGGAAATCACCCATGGTACAAAAAGTAGCCTGAATTATCAGAACCCAAACCAGTTTTACCGGTCCAACTGAATAAAAATGATCTAAACTGGGGCCTTAAGAGGTACTGAACTGTACTGTAAACTGAAGGGTAATATTTTAGTGTATTATACTGTTTTAGTTTATAGTTCTGATCCCAAATTACCCTTTAAGGCAGACTAATAAGGATCTATTAAATAAAGCTTTGGTTCTCAACCGGGGTCTGGGAACCCCCTGGAGCGGTGCAAAAGATCACAGGGGGTCCCCAAGGGTCTGTCTGCACTGAGGTTGTCAAAATTAGATTGGCACACATTAATTTAATCAAAATCTATACACATCTTTATATAAAACTATTTAAAAGATAAATTTCTGTTGTCCTCAATAAAAAATAATTGTCCTTTACTTGTCCACACCTCTGTGACCTCTCAAGCTCTGTAATAATGAGTCATTATGAGCGTGTGTAAGTTTACTCTGTTGGGTTGTTAAAAGAAGAAAAATGTTAGAAAAGAGACAATTTTCAAAGGGGGGGGGGGCTGTATTGAAGGGTCTAATATTGTTTTATAAATAACAGCTACAGCTTGTTACATCTTATTAGTGTACTGTAATATACAGTGCGACCATAAATGTTATGTTATGTTCACATTATGTTGATGTTATTCAGGATTTTCTCGGCTATTGTAAAGTCAAATAAATGAATTTTATCTGATGAAGAAAACTGCCCCTTGAAATTGCTAACAGCCTCCTCAGTACCAGGCCGGAAGCTACACAGGCATAACTGAGAGAAGCATGTTTACTGCTTTATTGTTTATTAAATTATTGACCTCAGCTGAGTGGTTATGTTAAAAGTATTTTAAGGTTTTATTCATTTTGCCAGCCCACTTTTTTTTAAAGCTTTTGAGTCAATTTAAACCTGTGCCTTCCTGTGTTATCAAATAATTTTTCACTGGGGGATAAAATTTCAAAAGGCAGATGTCTTGTTCAGGAATGAACTCCTCACACCCTCGGTGAATAATCTTCGATTTCAGCTCCCGGCTTCCATCAAGAACACGTCCTTCCTCTCGGACTTCAAGCTGGAGCTGCGGACAGCCACGCGGCCGGGATAATGACTTTTGTGATATGAATAAATGACATTGGGCTCTTTCTTCCTCCTCATGTCTGGAGGTTGAGAGTCCTGTCACTGTTCTCGTTCTGGAGCTCAGTCCGGGGTGTAATGAGCGCCGGCCGCTGGTGACGATGTTATCCTCCGGCTCCGGGGGAGATGGCAGAGGAGTAAAAACATCCAGGTCTGTGCACCTCCTGCCCTCCTTTCATTCTCGCTGATGACTAATTAGGCCCCACAGGTAAAAGAATTACCAGGCATCTTAGGAGAAAGCAGGCGGTGCTGGAGGACCTGAGGATATCCATCTAGCTGTGACTCCTTTTTGACCTTTAACAGTTGTTGTTTTGAGTTACACACCATCCAGGCAGCTAATTTGTCGGTAAATGGGGGAGTCATGTATTTTTCACATGTGGCGTGCTTCCCTCTCATTAGCTCTGCTCTTGCAAACCCTAATTAGCTTGTAGAAGGTCAGCTCACCTCTGTGGTGTGAAACAATGCAGGGATACACTTCATTGGTTCTGCCTTTACACACCCACGCATACTCTTACATAAGCATATAGAGGTATATACACTCACACATAAAGACACACACACACTTCCTGATCAAGGTGCTGAAACACACCAAATGCAAAATAATTAGTCCTAACATCGCTCTTAATAGGCACACGTGGCTGAAAAGGGAAGCTAACGGAAGTGGCAAAAACTGCAGTTCCTTAAATGGCCACTTGAGGCTCCAAAAGTGAGTTAATCCCTATAGATCCTTATATCAAAATGACCAAATACAGCAGAAATAAACATGTTCACAGCCTGGTACAAAAAAACTATTTGATCTCTAATTAATTTTTCTGTTCATCAAAATTGTAGGCGGAGAATTTTTAAAAATATAATATAATACAATACACCCATTTCAGTTATATTAAGGCTCAAAGTTATAATTATAATAATTTAGAGCATGTTAGCCGAGTCACGCACTGGCAAGAGCTGCCACACTGCGAGCTTTAAAAATGGCTCTTCAGAAACCTGTGTGTGACGTCATGGATGCTCCATAAGTAAAGCTGAATTTAGTTAGAAACACTTAAATCAGTGAATTGACCGTTTATACCAAAATAGGCCGCTGTGGCAACCTGCATGGATATAATTGGATGTCACTGGTCAGGTGGTAGCCAAGCTTAAGAATGTACCGCTGATGGTGAAGCATGGATGAAAACAGCTGATGTTGATCAGGTAATGCACATGTGACTTCAGTGCTCCATCTGAAGTCACGTGTACATTACCTGATCAACATCCATACCTGTCAGTAGAACGCAATACAGTTCAACAGAAACACAAACGACAGCATCCAAAACGATGAGACAATTGAAGCAACACCTCTCTAAAACATTTTCCACACAGACTTAACCCTCATGGAGGCTGGATTTATTGCAGGACTGTTGTATTAGAATCATAGACTAAGTGAATTTTAGTCACCGTCAAGGCACCCACTGCTTTGTTTTGGCATTATAGCCATCGCCATCTTGGTTTTCGGAGGCCAAAAGAGACCATATTTGAACAAGAGGGTGGCGGTGGGGAGATCGCCATGGTAGTGATTTGACATGTTACTGCGGTAGCGGCCTGTCAATCACAAGGCAGCCACATCCCAGGGCATACCCTGCTATATGGTCTTTTTTACTCTAAATGGGACCATAATTTACTAACATAATGCTAATAGGAAACTGTTTACAGAGGTGAGAAGTGAGAAGTTGGCTCATTTTCTCATAGACTTCTTCTTTTGTAACCAGTGGAGTCGCCCCTTGATGGCCAGGTTTAAAGCACCTCTGCACCGGTTTCACTTTTAAGAGTCAGAAGTACTTAAATCTGTGATTACACTGCATTACTTGTAGCTAGGTGGTTCTAATGAACTGGAAACTTAGTACTTATCAAATAGTCAAACATTGACTAATTGACATGCACACAATATTCTGTTTTACCCTTATTCCAAAAAAAGACAATGATCTTTACTAAAGTGTCTGCGTGGTTAATAAAAAAAATCCTTTAATATTCCCGTATACATGCAGCCATGCATAATTATCAATGCTTCATTCTGTCAAAACAGTATTTTTTTCAAAGTTTTCCGCTGGTGGTAGACTCACACTGACTGTGTGAACAGCCTCCCTCTTTCATTCATTCAACCATCTTCTTGAAAAGCTCAGCATATCCAAAAAATATGTTATAAAATGTTTAATAAAAGTATGTGTGTTTCTTCCTCCAACCACAAATTTGAGATTTTTTTTTTGTGCACACGTCTCTACACCGGCCTTGCAAACTGTTGGCTAGTTGGTTTGTTTACAGCACAGAGCGGAAGAGGTTGTGTGTCGCAAACTGCTGTAAAAACACAACTGAGACAAATACTCTGGATTTGCTGTTTACATGTCCAAAGAATGCTCCAAAAACCCGAATAATATTAGCATACCCCACATGTCTTAATCAGAATATGATCCATTCAGAATAAGGCCTAATTCAGATTAAGTCACATTACATGACCTTTATCAAATTCAGAATATTGCCATATTCTGAATACTAGTGTAGCACTGGTGTGCATGTAAATGTAGCCGACCACACTTGTGGCTAAATGACTTTGATTTGCTGAGCTGTAATTTGTTCTTCTCCCAGAAACTCTCAGACATTCTGGGCAACAAAAATATTTGCTTACTGGGTAAAATAAGAATGTGAATTTATAGCATGTGCATCCAGTAGAGAGATACGTCCAGGAAATGTTTGGCAGTGACAAGAGGACTTAATGTATTAGTGTGTCATGTAATCCGATGTGGGATTCACCATTTTAATGGTATGAAGAAAAACAAATATTAATTTGTTTATTCGTTTATTCATTAATTAAATTACCAGTGAACACATGTATTACATGTAGCTTCTACCAAAAGAGAAAAAATGTTGCTCCGACATTGTCTTGTTTAACTACATTTAGAAACCACCTGGATGTTGTTCAAAGCTGGCAAGTTTTAAAGTACTGCTGGAACTGGCTGTTGTATTTTACTAAATAGCCCATTATTCCCTCATAATTTCATTAAACAGTTTTAAACCGCCTTCTAAAACATTGTTCTTGAAAGCTTTTTGCACACTGTAAATACACAAATACAGAGGATGGAGCTTGTAAGATCCTTAGATGAGGGGATTCCACATTTTGCCTTTAAAAAAAATGTAAAATAAGTTAAATTAGTGCTCACAACAATGACTCCCAGCTTCAGCTGTAACCCACGTGTGATTTACTTGTGTACCAGTTGCATCACTTTTTCTATCTGTAGGCATCTGCCCTGTGAATAATTCCATTCTCACTCATTAGTTCTGCGAGCGTCTCCATTTGGTGGAATTTCAGATCTAATAATCCACTAGAGACAGAAAAATCTTGCTGTGACAAATCAGTTGGGCACAGTGCGGCAGTGTCCAGGGGAAAATCATTAATGGCAGACCAGAGCAACATCCTCTCCGCTGTCTTTCCCACAGGTGAATTACTGTCAAAACCAAAAGAGCTCCACTAGAGTGGATGAGACAGACTTCCTCGCCCCTGTGGGTCTTCTTTACAACTAAGAACCTCTTAATTGCTTGCGGATTTCTGCACCGCTGTGAGACATTTTTGGACAGTAATACTAGGAACACTTTGGTTACCGCAGTGACATCCTAATGATATTATAATGAAGATATGGGACAATTGGACACATGGGAACTTGAACTTAAAATTTAAATTCCTGGCTGTTTGAAATGTGCTATTTTAGAATGCTTTTAATTTATTCTTGAAGGGGTTGTTATACTGTGTGTCCTGGTCATATGGGAGAGCTGTATTTATGGCGGCAGTTGAGCCGCAGTCCTTGTTAAACCTTTTTTATTCCTCATGTTCTAACTGACGAGCAGGAGGAGAGGCGAATTAAATTAAAGTGCTCATTCTCCTCCTGCAGAGAGTTTGTAAAGACAAGAAATACATGTGGTTTCTTTTACTTTAATGAGTAATACTTGGATGGAGCACAGGCAGCAGGATGATGAATGGTGCCATATATCAGAATCACCACCTTATTGAGTGCGTGGGTTTGTGTAGAAAACATTATGTGCCTTTTATGACTTTGGTCTGTGCATGCATCTCTGTATGAGCATGAAAAGATATAATACATCACTTTAGTTGCAAGTGAATGAGAAAATAATCACCATGCGCAGTAACAAAGATTTACTTGTGTATGTGTATACACAATGTTGCGTGCTTCTATGTTTGTACAACAAATACACTTACATAAAGCTTTTAATGTTTTAAAATCCAACCTGTGTTCTACATATGCCCCTAATTTGCAATAGCAATAAAGACTAGTAGTAGTATTATATCACTAAATCATGATACAGCGTTTTTAATGATTATGTGCAAATTCACAATATATTCATCAGGGTTGGGAGGGTTACTTTAAAAATGTATTCCAATACAATACCCGTTGAAATGTTTGTTTCTTGAAATGTACTATGTACTCTGTTTGATAGGCTATTCACACTTCAAACTCAAACTTCAAGTAAACCGACATAAACTTCTTCTAATTTGGGCTTGGTGTTTTTACCCAAACACCATTCCAGTCACCAGCGTCACCACCTACAGTCCCAAGTTATTTGTCAGTAGTAGTAGTATTGACAGAATAGTTAACTAACTGGGTTTCTGTGTAGCTAACGTTAGCAGTTGGTCTGTGTCACTAACATTAGTGGTTGATCTGTCTGTCTGTCACTAACATTAGTGGTTGGTCTGTCTGTCTGTCACTAACATTAGTGGTTGATCTGTCTGTCTGTGTAGCTAATGTTAGCGGTTGGTCTGTGTAGCTAATGTTAGTGGTTGGTCTGTTTAGCAGATGGCTTATGTTGCTAACATAAGCAGTTTGTCTTAGCTGTAAATGTTTCTTTAAATTAGATGTTGAGTCCTTGGATGATGACAGCATTTTCACAACTGAAGACAGAACTGTCACTGTACTGTCATGTTGCTCCTCTTCCCAGAATTAAAGACAAAATACTGGCAAAATGTCCACCCAGTGAAGCATTTTTATATAAAACAGCTCATTCAAAGGTAAACAAAACACTGATTCTTCTTTTCAGTTGAAGGACGTGTGGGAACCTCACCCCCCTTGGTACACAGAAAAGGAACTATGATTCCTTGAAACATATTTGGCGAAACAGTTCAATAATATGTAAATCTAACTGAGACATTACTGCTCAGGGTGCATTAAACTGCTGGTAACCATGGCAACAATACTAATGTGTCACACTATGTTAGCACTCTCCAATGAAAACAACCTAAAATTTAAACAGTGCACCTTCTTTCTCATGGTATGACTAGTTAGAGGTGTACTGATAAAAAAAAATGAATGAAGAACACTTCATCTCATCTGTTTTTTTTTTACTATAACAGGATACCTCACTGTGCATTATTGTGTACTATTTATTAACAGGGTGAAATAATAGAATAATAGTTTGGAAGTTTCTTCCTGGCCACAGCCAATCTGAGCATCTCATAGTTTGGTTCAAAACATCAGTTGAATCTTCCAGTACAAAAAAATGGGACTATAAATAATGAACACATTTTTTTAAATTGAGGAGCATTTGGAGCAGCAGAGCCAATTTGCTACACAGCTTTTCCATGTGAATATGTGGAGCTGAGGGAAAATATAGTGTAAAATAAAATATAACATATCCGAGGAAAATTATGAAAATGAATGTGCACGTCACAGAATCTTTTATAGGTACATACATATATGAAACAAAGGAACATCTTGAAGAAGATGTTGCTTTAGCAAATCGCAATCGGCTCAGTACGTCTCATTTGTTGGCACTCAGCTTCCCACGAGGAAATCCTCGGGGAGCGAGCGCTGTAAATTAATGGTGTTTTCCTAAGATAGAGACTCGCATGTGGTGCATTGACTTTCCAGGCAATTATGACAAAATGTGATGCATTTCCCCCAACTTTAATAGTATGTAAAGGACTGGTGTCACCGCATGTACAGAAAATAATCCCTAAATCCTCTTAATGTGCTTTCTTTGACGGGAAACATAACAAGAAACGTTGGTCTCTACTGGGAGAATTTCCCTGTAATGGAAATTTTAATATGGAACCATTAAGTACTGCTGGTGACTGTAAGACATGGGAGGGATTTATACTGCCATTTACACATGATATCCACGGTTGTTATAAATGATCTGCTAGCACCAGAATCTGATCCTTTTTTCAGCCTGGATTTTATGCTAGTGTGATAATACAGAATCCCATTTTGGATAACAATAATAAACAGAATATAAATATACATTTCAATATATCCATTCAAGCTGGTTCTATTCTATAGGTAGATATTTGCTTTTATAAGTATGAAGCAAAAAAGGGTACAAGGGGAGTAAAGACCATCACAATTTTTCAAACTGCAATTTATACACTGGTAGGTCACTGTAGAAGGCACTTCACCATATTTTGTCCACTGGAAGGACATTCTAGAGGGCACTTTATCATGTTTTATCTATCTTAGGGGCAATCAACAGGGACATTTGTGAAAACTAATTAGTGAAAACTAATTTGATAAACAAAGGTAAACATAATACACTGCCTTGGCCAAAAAAAAAAAGTCACCACCTGGATTTAAGTAAGCAAACAGGTAAGAGCCTTTTATTGGATAATTACTGCAGTGATTAATATGTTTCAGCTGGCAACAAGTTATTAAACCCGAACTGATGCAGTGAGGAGCTTCTCATTTCTTAACCAACCATGTCAGAAGACATATCCTGTGGTCGTGGAAAAGATGTTACTCTTGTTTCAGAAGAGTCAAATTATTGTCCTGCATCAAGCAAAGAAAACAACTAAGGAGACTGATGAAACTACTAAAACTGGGTTAAGAACTGTTCAACACATTATTAAAACCTGGAAGGATAGTGGTGAACCATCATCTTGTGGTTGGAATGTGGTTGGTTTAAACATTTAATTTAAACACTTGGTGAAATAAAATCATCAAAAAAAAAAAAATCAATAGAACTCACGGCTATGTTTAATAGTGAAAGTAAGAGCACCTCCACACACAATGTGAAGAGAACTGAAGGGATTGGGTCTAAACAGCTCTGTAGCCTTAAGAAAACCACTTATCAGTGAGGATAATCAGAAAAAAAGGCTTCAGTTTGCTAGGGAGCATAAAGAGAGGTGGATGAAGTGATGCTCCCATCATGCCTAGTGCCTACTGTACAAGCCTGTGGGGGCAGTGTTATGATCTGGGGTTGATTCAGGTGCTCAGGTCGAGGTTCAGCAACATTATGTGGCCCAAAAAATGAGGTCACTGAGCTGCTATCATGGCTGTAGATTCTTAGTCTTATTCATACTTCCACTGGTCTATCACTCCTGTCTGATGAGTCATACTCTCATACTTTTTCACCAACATTGTAATGAGCTGCATTACATTTCAATTAGATATGTTGGATTAGCAAGCCAGAGGAAATGACAGAGTGCTTTACAGCTCAGACTTACACTTTCTAATCATAAGCTTCTTAGAAACTCGCTGTCAGAGAAGCTTGTTTTTTGTTTGTACTCCTGGTGTTTGTCAAAGTTTGCTCGAAAAACACCTCTGCAAAGATGACATCCGTTATTGAAGGCTGTATATGTTTTCTGATTGGTCCAGCTAAGTAACAGAGAGAAATTATAGCTCCCTGCCAACCTTTCTTTATGCTAAGGCAGCAATTACAGCATAGCATGAAGAGCACAAAAGGTGGACAAAGTGCATGTACAATTATGCTTTACCTCTTTGCACAACACGCACCAATCTGAGGCCACCAAACTAAGCAATCACACATCCCGACAATTCTCACATTCACAGCCGCTGAAGCAGAACGACGCTGGTGTTATGTTGCCGCGAGAAGCATTGAGATGATAATGTGACAAGAAAAATACAGGCTTCGAGAGTTTGTGTGAAGCAGCTGTGACCTTTAGCTCCGTCATGTAATGCACCTGTAGGAGCTGAATCTGTAATTAACAAGTCGCCTCTTCAGCTCTGCCTGTGGATATTATAAACAAGAGACTATGATGGCGTCTTGGCTTTGATTCCACTACTTTGAGTTCTGAGAACTCCCTTTTATAAAGCGACAACAATAGAAACTCGTCACTTCTCTCAACAGTTAGATTATGCTGCATATGAAATTTATCCAAGTCAGGCAATGAAATGAGTTAAATCATCTGATCGAGTTGATAGTTGGTCTGTTCAGTCAGGACTTACAATGAAGCTGATCATCATGCTCCCTGCTTGGCTGAATGGGCTGAATGAGTTTTCCTTAAATTTACATGCGCACTAATTTTCAACTATTATTCAGGCATTCATGTACAGAGCACGTCCCATTTGGAAATTCTGAATTAGGCTTTAATGTACCCCCTGTCTTAACCAGAAGCAAGTCACGTGTATTTCACTTGCAGGTCTCACGCAACATAAACGCTCTCATTTTAATCTTTGCAGCTATCTGCAGCAGGTCCATGCATCACATGTTCCAGCTGCATCTGACGGGCATTAACGCAAGCTTAAGCATTTATTTTGTCCTCAAGGCTCTACATGACAAGGTGCAAGGTTGATACCCAGTAAAAAGTCACTTAAAACGTATTTTATCTGCATTCTGTAACCTTGGTGGAGCAGAGCGCGCTCCAGAGCCAGAAAGCAGCTCACTCCTCTCCGGTTTAATCCCAAAGACTCACTTTATCCAGCAGCTGGGAAGCAAGACATGCAAGCTTCTTGAACTTCTTCTGCAGGGTTTATTCATTGTCAAACTGTACATTTACTGCCACCAGGCAACTTAACTGCTAAACTTCAATCCCTCTGCTCTGATCGCCAGCCCCTGCCTGCTTTGAGTGAAGCCACCAGCTTCTACCAGCTGCTCATCAACAACCACCGCACAGACACACACACACACACACACACACACACACACACACACACACACACACACACACACAGCTATGTTCATGCCACAATCATATGCATTGTATTGATGGGAAAAATTAGATCAGGAATATTCACACATGTCAAAGGAAGACTGCATATTGCACAGAAAGTTTGGCTGCTCATTTGCTGCTGATGCTTTGAAATGTACAGACAAGATGGAACCTATATGGACAGATGCATCAGTGTGGCATAAGCACTGTTGGTATGAGAGTGTGATAACAAGGGGTTATCCTAAATATAGCATTTTCAGATTGAGACATGTGGGATATGGCTTTATTATTGGCAGTATTATTAAGGTTTTAGGAGTAGTCTTCGGAAATGCATACAGCAAATTCAGAATATAGGTCTCAGTTGTTTTTTTTTTCTACAATTTGCGACACACAGCCTCTTGCCTGTTTATGGTCAGCTCTGTGCATCGTAAACGAACCAACTAACAGTTTGCAAAATGCATGCACAGAATAAAAGCCCACATCTCTGGTCAGAAGGAGAAACACACCTACTTTTAAACATTATTAAAGACTTGGATATCAACAGGTTTTCGGTTATGTGCAAATATTGCAAACCAAGCTTTTCAAGAAGGTGGTTGAATGAATGACACAGGGAAGCTGCATTTGCATAGTGGAATAAGTCCACATCCAGTAGAAAACTTTACATTGAAATAATGTTTTTTCAAAAAAGCACAGTGGTTCAAGTGTCCACTTGCTGTAATATTAGTGGATTATTCCTGTTCATTATGTAAACATCTTAGGAATGCTCTTTTATGGAATAAGGGCAGAAAACTGAATATTTTAAATGTAGGTTCAGTAAAACAATATTACTGAAGATGTTCATTTCTATTAACTTTTTCTACTTTCACTTTTCCAATAATATGTGATTTCAAGGATAATAAGTGTTAGGAGAAGTCAATAAATACTGGAGGGCTTGTTGATTTCTGGACTAACTGCTGCTCCAAGTCAAAGACACCAGCACTAAATGTGAAGTTGCTTGTTATCCCCTTATCTCTCGCCATGTTTTCTGTTAGCCTTCGTTGTCAGCTGTCCAGTTAAGAGAAAATAATACCATTAAAATAATCTTTGAGGCAGCCCAGTTCAAAGAATTATGTTTATATTGGATGAGTCTGCTGTGCATGATATCCAGCTCCAACGCAGGCAGTATGTGAAATTTATTTAAAGACTGTCATCCAGATTGAATGCTGGAGATCTCTGTTCGTGTTTAGTCACAGACCTGCAAGTCATAATGTTCTTTTATCCATAACCTTGTATTTGCCACATGCACAAGTTGTTGGAAAAACCACGTTAGCATTGAGCGATGCAGCTGGTTGCAGGGTGCGAGATCCAAATGGCACGCTGAGCAGGTGGCGTGTGGGACATCTGAATACACATTTACAGATATGACGTGCAGGTTGACAGCTTTCCACACACGTTTGCTGTGACTTACTGTAGCTGCAATCTTTGCTTAAAAATAGCAGCAAACTCACAACAGAGCTAATCTGTGAGTTTGTATGCGCCACTTGAAAGGTGCCAATACTGTGTGTTGATTGGTTCACATGTAAGTCTGCTGCTGTATGAGTCAAATCAGTTGATTCCCGCTGGAGTTTGTTGCCTGAGAAAGAATAGTTTACATATCTAACAGATTAATTTAACCATTCCAACAGGAAATAGAAGTATGACCAAGCATTAATCCAGCATATGTAGAGGTTACAAATGGAAATGTTATTATTTCAACATGAATAGAACAATGTTTGTGTTCACTTCTAATAATTATCTAAATTCAAGATTTGTTTATCTGTAATTATTAATTATTTTTTACATGTTATGCTTATTTAGCTACTTAGCTATGGCAAGAGTATACAACTATAGTAAGTGTAACCCACATGAAATATAGGGCTACTAAACCAAATTGTGATTTAGACGTGTAGTTACACGGTGTTTCCACAAGGGGGCGCATATAGACTGCCCACCTGAAATGTTTACAGAGCTACGGGAGTTCCTCCTGTCACTCACTCCAACGGCTGACGGTTGGGAAACGTTGAAACAAAACGGAACATTCTCGGTATGAAACGGCATAAAAATAATCATAAAAGCTGGATTATACTCATGTAACAATGCTAATAAGTTGCTCTTTTACTAGAGGTCCAACTGTGAACAAGAGGGAGACAGCTCCTGTCAAGTAATTGATGTGTGAAACTTTGGTGAGTGACCATGATCTCTGCTAGTCTGTTGTTGTTAGCCATCGTGAGGGGAGACTGTGCTTAATTTACTGTTGAGTCAAGATACTTCTCATACTAAAAAAACCAACCGGTGTTTGTGAGAATGATGTCTAATGTTTATGAGTTACTTTGGTACAACTGTATCATCGTATTTACTGTCTGAAAAGATCGCTAACTGCTAATTGCTAAGCTAATTAATAGCTTACAGTGTAGGCCTAAGGCCCA
>JAJHUR010107324.1:2112-18420 GCA_027495735.1 Lutjanus campechanus
GATGTGCGTTGATGGCAGAGAGTACATGTTCTCCCCCCTTTTTTTCTTTCTTTTAAACCTCCTCCCCCTCTCTCTTCCCTATCTCTGTCTCTGTTTCTGCACTACTGAGCACTGATGACTGCTGATGATGTGAGAGGAGGAGGAAAAATATGGAGCGCTGTCTTACTGAGGAAAATCCACCTGGCGTGAATGAAGAAATACGAGAAACAAGAGTTGCACCGAAGGGTCAATGAGTGCGGGCTTGTACCGCCAAAATAAAGTTAATGTAGAAGCTTGTCTGGAGCTTTTGACCTCAGAAACAGTAGTTGACTTGTGTTTAATCCGGGTAGGTAATGTATTTTAAATTAATTTTTGTTTTATTCCAACCTCCTAACCCTAACCCTAACCTTCCTGGATAAAAAGATGAAAGCGGCACGGTTAGTGTTTGTATGACAAGAGTGAACCACAACCAAAACAATGAGCTGAAAGATGCTAAAAAGGTCTGTAGAGCTGAGGTGAACTGCAGGGTTTGGTCTTTCACAGAATGTGTAGCCACTTGATCCAGTTTTAATAGGAAATATTGAGTTATTTAGTTATTGATCATACTAACATGCAATATTTTATCATGGACTTTTTTTAGTGCTGTGTTATCATATTTTTTGGTATCCTAACATCCCTAATAAACTGCGATTCTCAGCGAAGACACCTGCATCTGAGACATCTGAGAGCTTCCCTTGAAAAAACCTGGTTGTTCAGCTGCTTGAAATGTTTCTCTTTCTCGTATCGATTTGACCGGAAAAGGCCTCAACCAGCCACTTATCATGCAGCTGTGATGCTTCACCGCTCCAGCGATGCTCTCCTGACCTGCGCTTGTGACCTGAAGCAAGCTTTTTGGCCTGTGAGGAGCGCCCAAATCTGTGCAGGTTGCCATGGAGACACCTTGAACCGCACCGGGGGGGTTGCGTCAACTCCCAGAGCGCGTCCCCTGCCCCCTCATCCTCCTCCTCCTGCGGTTCCTGAAGGACCCCGCTGATCCCGAAAAGCTCGCTGTGGTGATCTTGCTCCCAGAGAGCAGAGCGAGAGTGATAGGATGCTGCCAGCAGAAGCAGCAGCAGGAGCACGGAGAGACCCGTTTCCATGGCAACCGGCAAGCTCGGAAGGGAGGAAGAAGAGCATTAACGGGCGGCTGAGGTGGCTGCGAACATCGCTGAAACAACACACGTCCCCTCTAACACTCAGAGCCCGTGTTCTCTGATCCGTGACCTTTGAAAAAAACGGTGACTGTAAACAAACGGCAGCGCGGGAGCAACTGTTAACCCACAAACACACACCTGAGAAAACACTTCAGTCAGGCCTGAGGCCGCCTCCAGCGAGGACCATTGTTCCTCTGCTGGTTCCCCTCCGGTGTAATCATCAGTAAGCCCACTGGGATGCAAACACTCCCACTGCTCACACGTCTCAACTCCCCCTGCTAAGTTTATCAAACAACAACCCTCGCTGCGCCGCTACGCGAGCAGCTCTGGAACCTTTTGATGTCCTCTCGAGCTCAAACCTCATTTGTATTCTTCTTCTGCCCCCAGTTTTCACTAAGCTTTCTTTGATTCAATCCCCCCGCCAACATGTTTTTCCAGTGTTAACATTGTTAGTCATGTTTTCCACACAGCATGGAGCGGCTCAATACCACCGTTATAATCGGCGATGGATGATCAGCGTAATGAGGCGTCCACATCGCAGGGGGGGACCAGCGGGGGTGTGACTCCGCAAACCGATTCATGAATGGTTCCCAGGCCCATTCGAGGGGGTGATTTCAGCAGGTAAACATGAGGCAGACATTTATTTCTCAATAACAGCTGTCGTGTTTCCCCCCGGTCGCCCCGACGCAGCACTTAAATCTTCAGACGGTCCAGGAGGAGTAATATATTCTGGATGTCACATCTGTATGATTGCTAAAAGGCTGCAGTCATCAAACAGCTTCCTCATCCGATATGAACGTATTGATTGATGATGAGAAAGGATGGGATTGTGGGGATGAAATGTCCCGCCGAGGGATGGATCTAATGGATCTGAGTTTTGTTGCGGCTCTTCAGGGAGGAAATGTGTTTGCACCTCAGACCTGCAGAGACGACCAGAGCAAAGGGACTCGTAGGCCATAAACGCACAGACAGAAGATGTTAAAAAGAGATCAGATATTTAGCTGAAGTTGGAAAGATTCATTTCAAGTCATATCCAGAGCTGGCTGGTGGTGTTTACTCTTGTTCTTGTGGCTGGTATGCTGCTACCAACTTTGTTAGATCAGCCACTTCTTCTCACAATATTTTATTTTTAATTTGTGTGTCATAGCCTACGTTCATGGCTTGACACCTTTCCCTCTAAATTTCACCAGTGGCTATTCTTACATTTCCCTTCTCCCTCGACTCGCTATGGATGCCAAATCCAAAAATAGGAAAGTCTCAAGGTGCGGAGAGGGGATTTTTTTTTGGGGTCAAAAATGGCTCTTTTGAGAGTAAAGGTTGCAGAACCCCGTTCTAGTCCCATAAGTCCCAACCAACATAGTCACATCCCGAGTTAGCTAATGGTAACAAAACACTAGCTAACTATCTGTGGTCTCCAACCTGTGGTTCTGGAGCCACATGGGGCTCTTTAGCGTCTCCAGTGGCTTCATTTATCAGTGTTGCAGGTCTACACTGTAAAAACGAAACAGCTGAAAAATCAAATTTTCACAGCAACACACTGCAATAGATTTTTAAGTTTTGAGGCCAACTCATATTCTTAACTTTTGAAAATGTTTCTACAAATCTTTTGTTGAGATAATTAACTTTTCTGCTTTGGATAAACATAAATATTTAAATCTTAGAAACCCAGAAAGTATATCTTCAATTAAAACCATTTCATTTTCAGGCACTGCAAAGTTATGACAAATCAGGTTCACAGCTCAATGTGACCAATTTTTAAAATAAATTTTGACGCTGGCTTGTCTTCTTGAGTAGCTACGGATGCCAAATTTTTAAAAAAAGAGAAAAGACCTCAGGGAAAAAAGAGAATTTAATAGTCGTGGCCCCTTTTTTTTGGCAAAAAATGTCCCCCGCACTGGTCAGAGGGGCATAACACTGAGAACTGACACTAAAACAAGAGGCACACCACCAGTATCTGCTAGTGAAACAGGAGTGAAGCTGTTTTTAATTCACACACAGCATCGGCATATCATAATAAACACTGGCATCAGGTGCAACATGAGTGGCATATTAAAAACCAACAGAGACATACGACTCAAAATCGACATATGCAATCAGAAAAGAGTGACATTTTTTCAGTCACAACATCACTCCTAATATCTGCTAAAACGGGAAAGCAGCTATTTTAAAGTTACGTCCTCCTGGTGTCACCAGAAAAGAAAGTTTATAGGTGTTTTTCAGACTTAAAATTGGGCTGCGAGCTGCAACCTTCACTGAAGTGTCTCTCCTATAAATCAAGGAGCATCTGAGCATCATTCACCCTCCAACAATGACAGCCAGGTGTCACAACAGGCCGCTCAGACAACCTGATGTATGATGAAGACCTGAGCTTGTGCGTCTGTCTCCTCGACGCCAGCAGGCGCCAGCATCGCTCACGGACTCAAACAACTCATGTGTTGAAATGAACATCACTCAAACGCACGCACGGGCGCGGACACACGCGGGCTTTATCCGAGGCAGATAGTTTCAAATGGGTCACCGTGTCCTTGTCCCGCTGCCTAACTCAGGAGGAGGAGAATAAATCAAACCGGCTGCCTTCTCCATCCCGGCCCAGTGATCAAGAAGATAAACCCCCGATGGGAAATCTATAAAGCGTGCACCCCCACCCCCCCACCACCCCTCCTCTGGGCACATGTGAAAGCTAGCTGCAGAGGGAGAGACGTATTGACATCGCGCTGTAGAGGACACAACAACAGCTACAAAGTCTAATGGATCAAACAGGAGCTTGATATAGCTGCTGTCTGCTGGTTATTCATTTGTTTACAAAAAGAAAAACAAAGATGGCTGAAGTGGCGAGGAGAGGAACCATTTTTTAATCTTAGCTGCTTTATGGTCCTTCTTGCTCATTTAATAACACAAAACGGGAAGTAAAAGACGAGACAGGAAGCCAAAGAGCGACTTGCTAACCAGGGTCCCTTTGTCAAATGTAATAACTAAAACTTTAAAAGAAGGCTGACAATTCTTCAGTCTAATCAAGGACGGATTAAGAGACAAGGAGTCCCTGTGCACAGACATGTAAAAGACCCCTCACTCCTCCTTTACAGGAGCACACATGAGTTGAAAGAGAAACAGTGTCTCTTTGTAGTCGTTTTGTCTCTTTTTGTGATAGTTGTGTGTTCCTTTGCACTTGTTTTGTGTCTCTGTAGTCATTTGTCTCTTTATAGTAGTTTTGGGTGTCCTCTTGTAGTTTTGTGTCTCTTTGCAGTAGTTTTGCATCTCTTTGTGGTAGTTTTATGTCTCTTTGCAGTAATTTCGCATCTCTTTGTGGCAGTTTTGTGTCTCTTTGTAGTAGTTTTGTGTGTCCTGTTGTATTTTTATGTCTCTTTGTGGTAGTTTTCTGTTTCCTGTGGTAGTTTTGCATCTCTTTGTGGTAGTTCTGTGCCTCTTTCTTGTAGTTTTTTGTCTTTTTGTAGTGGTTTTGTGTCTCTTGTGGTGTGCCTCTCTGGGGTAGCTTTGTGTTTCTGTTGTTATTTTGTCTCTTTGTGGTAGTTTTGCATGTCTGTAGTGGTTTTGTGTCTCTTTGCAGTCCCATGATTGACACTCACAAAGAAATTTAAGTCACTTGGAGGCTCCCTGACACCTCGGGCCCCTGGGTCTGTGCTTAGTAGGTTTGTTCAGTGATCCATCAGCAGATTTATGGGGAACAATATCTAGTAACTGCACATGTAAAAACGAGTACATCAGTCCAAATTGTAAGTTGGAGCCGTAGACTGTATATTGAATAGGTTGAAATCCTATTTAATATACAGTCTATGGTTGAAGCAAGTTGTTTCCCACCGTCCCTCCTCCCCAGACTTGAGGAAGCTCATTCGACGAACATTCAGCATTGATTTAAACTCTAATTTATATGAAACGGGCAAACTGAAACAGTATTTCCGACCTGGAATAGAAATTTCAAATGAGGTTCAGCGGGAGAAGCGAGTATTTCAACTTAACATGCTTCCTTGATATCTGATGACATATCAGTAAATATATTACAGATTTCTCCTTTACTATATATATATTTATCCATCTTGTTTCTTCACAACACTTCCCAGATAACAGTTTTCAAACTTTTCCCATGGATTATCTGTTTTCAGATGGTGACAGACTCATTGCTTCCGTCTTGGAAATACCATGCATGTCAGCTTTCAAATTGTGAATCAGTGAGTTTCGCAAAAAGCATGTTTCCTGCCAACACAGAAATAGCCGAAACCAGCCCACAGACATGCTGGTGAATTAAAATGCAGACGACAAAAAACATGAATAATTTGAAAGGAATATTTATGGAGCGCACTTGTGCGAAACCATCTCTAGTTTGATGGATTAACTGGATTACTTTATGGGTTTGACAGTCAAATAAGCTGTTCACAAATAAGTCTATTTAAAATGTTAAAGCAACACAAGTTAAAAAGCATAGATGAGATATTTAATATACAAGTAGAGTCACTCTGAAAAAAAAGGACAGAGGCATTAGAGGCAGTTTCAAGCTTCCGGTTTAAAGCGTCAGGAGCAGGTAGGTGTTAGGAAACAACATAAATATCAGGTGAGACTCATTAGTTCCTTTTTACATGTTGATATGAACAGTGTATCAAATGATTAAATGTGATATGAGAGGACTCATTGTGATGAAGTCATGATGAAGAGCACCTGACACCTGATCTGGCTCTGTAGAGCACTTTAGTGTCTCGTTGTTTTGGGTTTTTACAGCACACCGCTGCTGTCATCAGTGTCTGTTTTTAGCAAAAACAAAAAAAAAGCTCTCATAAACTCATCATAGCACCAAACAGACAGACAAAGTTAAAGACTAGCTGGTTAAGAAAATCAAGCTTTTAGCTGCTAACAGGTGCTGGTGGAGACCAAAAACAGAGCTAAAAGTAGGGTGGATATTGGCCTTATGTTGACATGTGTCAGGTGGTCAAACACCTTATCAACTTTATAAAGGTATATTATGTTTATTTAGCCTTTTTGACTTGATCTGCTGGCACCAACTGCCTGGTTCTCACCGCAGAGCCGAGTGGGTGCAGTTTAATCCAGCTCCACCTCTTTGCTCCTGCACTCAGAGGCGTACGCTGGTTTTGCAGCCAATTAAAAGATTTTTATGACTCTGCCAGAGTCAAACAAAAGCACAACTTTATAACGTTTTTCACTGATTTAAGTGAAACTGGATCATTTTTTGGAAAGAAAATGTTTTCTTGTCTGTTTTCCCCTCTGATTTCCTTCGGCTGCTCAGCTTCAACGCTTGGTGATTCATGGAGTTTCCTGAGTAGCAAACCGCTAACAGCTTCTGCTGCTAACTGTTAGCTGATGTTAGCAGGCAACAGAGTGAACACATCCTCTGAGACTAACAGGAAATACAGCACTGAGGTGATTTATGGATTTTAACTGCTAATAAATGTAGCGCCGTTAGCTGAGTGAGCTAGCTGTATGGCTAACCGAGCTAACTAGCAACACTCCAGTTAGCAGCAGCTAGCGCTAAACTTCTTCAGCAACAATTAAAGCTATGTTTCTGTCAGGACGTGTGGATGAACCTGAGCTGGACCAAATCCACTCACTGTTTTAAACATGATAACAGAAAGAAAATATAACATGTATCACAGGCATCCTTCGATGTTTCCTGTAATATAATATATATAAAAGACTCACAGCCTCACAGGGGCAGTTCAACCGCAAATTAACAATAAATATTTTTCCTCTCGCTTCCCTTGTTTTGATGTGAGTTGCAGAGTTTTGGAGATACTGACCGTAGAGATGTTTGCTTCCAGACAAACTCTGAAAACTCTTTATGAAAAACTCAAAACCAGCATCTCGTTCCAAATATCGTGACCCAGTTACTCAAATTCATGTAGGAACTCCTTTATTTCTGCAGTAGAATCTACCAAAACTACTTTCTTTTCGACTTTTCTACCAGACAGTAGTTAGTAGCTAGTTTAGTTCCATATATTCCAGACAATATCTCCAAAACTGCAACTCACACCAAAATAAATCTGGATGGATACGCAGCACTACAAGCCAGGGGAAAAATATGTGTTGTGTTTTTTTATTTTGGCCCTTTAAGTTGCTGTTTCCAACCAGCAGCAGTATTTTAGGGATATGATTAATATGCAAAGTGTCCTTGAAAAATATTTAAAATGACTGGAAGTGCTGGGAATGAGGAGGGCTGGCTGATATACGAAGGCAGGGGCCTTTTAAGTGTCTGTGCTCAGGGGCCCGTGCTTGACGAGGATACACTATTGCACTATTTCAGTCAGAGAGTGAAGAGAAAAAGATTTATTTTTATGAAAATGTTGCAGCGAGGAGCAGCTTCTCGACAGTGAGCTCTTGCTGTATAATTACATAATGTTGTGTATTCTGTAAAGTCTGTATTGTATTACCCTGCACACCGAGCATATTCATACAAACACGATGTCTTGTTGTTAATGTACCGCTTCTCCTCGTGTCTTTTTGCCAAAACACGGCACCCTCTCGTCGCCCTTGGGCTGAGACTAATTGTGTGAAGTTATTCTCTGTCTCTTTGCCCTCAGGTCCTAATTAAGGGGGAATTCAACTTGCTTCATCTCGTAATTATGAAGCCGGGGAGAGAGGAGCTCGCTCTGGACCGAGCAGATATACAAACAGATTGAGGAGGAGGAGG
The DNA here is from genome assembly GCA_027495735.1 of Lutjanus campechanus. NCBI lineage: Eukaryota > Metazoa > Chordata > Actinopteri > Lutjaniformes > Lutjanidae > Lutjanus > Lutjanus campechanus. Next base: position 9,937 of record JAJHUR010107324.1, read on the forward strand.
AGGAGGGGAGTTGTTGTTAGTCAGATGTTTTCGCCGCGCTTCTGCAGGTTTGTGTTCATATTTTAACTGAGATTCAAGATTAATTTACATTGTTGAGCCACAGAGAATCAGAATAGTTACTGCTGAGGATTAAATGAGGATTAATCAGCCATTCAATTGATTTTTACTCTTCATTTATGCTGAATAAATATATTTTAAAGATCAAACTCTTGTCTATTAAACCTTGTAACAGGCCAACCTCCTCATTATTCAGTGTTTTTTTCATAGCTAAACCTTTTTATGCCTGATTAAATCATGTTTTTGTAAAAGAAATTGACAGATTTTAGATGTTTGTTATTATAATTATTATAATGATGATTACAAAAGCACATTTTTACACCCATGTGATCAGGAGGTCTTGTTAGTTTTAGATTTTGAAGGCCTTAAAAACTTTTTTAATTGTTAGAAGTTGCCAATTCTTGTCTGAAACAAGCGTGTTTTCTGACACACACTCTTAGAAATAGAAGTGCTAACTAGAACCATAAAGGGTTCTTTAGGCTTTCCTCATAGGAGAACCCCTTTTTGTTTATGGTAGAACCTTTTATAAACGTCCCACTTGGAACCCTTTCAGAGTTGTACCTAAAACCCGACCTAAAGGGTAGAACCATCTGTCAAAGGTTCCACCCAGAACCCCCTATGAGAGGTTCTACAAAGGACTCTTCGATGGTGTAATTGTGTGACCCAGAACCCTCTATGAAGGTTCTATTCAGATTTGTTCCACCTTCTAAAGGTGCTAAGGGAACCTGTTTATATTCCAAGGATTTTATCTATTTTATCTTTTTATGTTCCAAGGGATTTATTTAGAACATGCTACGAAGAACCTTTTTATATTTCAAGGGTTTTATCTAGAACCAACCAGGGATTTCTTCTGAGAACCTTTTTAATGTTCCAACTGTTTTATCAAGAACACACTCAGGGGGTTCCACCAAGAACTTTTTTTTAATATCCTAAGGGTTTTCTCTAGAATACATTCAGTGGGTTCTACAGAAAACTTTTTATATTCCAAGGGTTTTATTTTATTTGACCTTTATTTAACCAGGTACATCATGAAGAAAAATTCTTCTATTTAGAACTCACACAGGGGGTTCTACAGAGAACCCTTTTACAAAGAGGCCTTAACAAAAGAGTTCTTCAGGGAGTTCAACAATCTTTCAAGAACTCTCTTCCAAAAAGGGTTTTGTTTTTTGATTTTTGGATGAAAAGGAATGAAACCCTTAGTCTTACAAAGAACCCTTGATGAACCCTTTCTTCAATAAAAGGTTCTTAAGAAGCAGATGGTTCTTGGTAGAACATCAGCCATTCAGGAAGACAGAAGAAAGAATATGATATTATTTATTTATTTATTTATTGGGTAAGACATGATTTGACCCAACTCTCAAAAATGGCAGATTAACTTTGTTTGTCTTAATTTCTGAACTTTCTTAAACTGAGACAGTCTGAAGCCTCCATTCGTGTCTGAGAGTGATGATTTATTCACAAACAAGCAGTTGTGTTTGCATTTATAATTCATACTGAAGTGACCCAGGCGGCCGTCGCGGAGGAACGACGACGACAACAGCGGAGGCATTTTTAATCTGCGAGGTCTCTAAAACCGGCTGTGATGTCTAAAATATCTCGAGATTGAAGGGCCCGAGGGATCAAGAAGCAACAGAGTCATTCGACAGTCGATCTGGCGTCCTGTTGGTTCTCAGGGTCTCGTTTCCTCGCATTCAGCCTGTCACATCCAATCACAGCGAGGCGAGAATCAAAGCTCAGCCTTGTATTTTTTTTTTTTTGTTCTGATGGGAAACTTTTGCGGGAGTTTACGGTCGTCTGAGGTTAGTCGACCAGCGTCTCGGCCTCTAAGCTCACAGGGATGAGCAGCAGGCTGTGGGCCGGGGCAGCCCCCCCCCCTGCTCCACCACCACTCCACCCCTCCTCCGCCATCCTGGTTACACTAATTACATTACTCCTGGGGAGACGGGATAATCAAATCTTAATGAGGCGTGGAAGACTTCAGCGCTGTGCTTGACATGACAGACTTACTACTTACAGAGGTGCTGAACCTTTTATCGCGCTGCACAAAAAGCACCTGAAACACATTTTACACCAGACCTGTTAAAGGGATAGTTTGGATTATTTGAAGTGGGGTTAAATGAGGTATTTATTGATCGTCAGTGTATTAGGAGATGGTGGGTGGCAAACACCCAGCCTGAAGAAGCAGAAAGGAGCACGGAGGCTAAGTGATGTACTGCTGTGAACAAACAGGGGCGTTTTTGGTGATGGAGCGCGGGCAACTCCTGAAATCCTCGATTATGATTGGTTACCTGTCCAGTTAGAGGCAGTTTGAACCATGTAGGGTTCTGCCTTGTTTGCATTGCTTTAAACTAATCACAAGCTGCTCAGGCAGCGCTAAGCCCAGATGGCAGCGACTGGTGCTGCTGCAAAATAGTGTCGAAGGGGAACTTTGAGCTCTGGTATTACAATGACTACATCATCGTTAAAAAGAAAAGGTAACAGCTTTTTGTAGGCTGCAGCTACAAGGTTGTTATTTCCCAGGGATGTTGATAGTGGACGACATGATGCCACATGAGGCTGGCAGGACTTATACCAGCAGCGTGCATCCAGTGAGTCAGTCATGGTGCGTGTGCCTGCACACATGCATGTACTTCACACCACCCTGGCAACAGATACAGAAAACAAAAATACATGTTTACAAAAAAGCTGTGAAATCTAGGTCCTCATTTAGGCCTGGATGTTTAGCCGTCTGTAGTTTATAAATTCAAAAAGCTCCCCATTGGTTAGGTCCCCTTAACTGATATTGATAAAATAGTTTTTATAGTTTCCAACACCAGTCCTCCAGCTGCTTCTCCAAACTGGGGACGTGCTGACCGCCATCTACTGTAGCTTATGCACTGACTATGGATAAGTACTTCATAAAAAACCCACTTCAAATAATCCAAATCATACCTTTAATTTATTATAATAGTTGAGATATTCAATGCAACTGTTTCCATTTTAAAAAAATCATCTTGTGACATTTTGGCAGCTCTGATAGGACGTTGAATAATGGAGGCTTTCCCGTTCACATTCTGCAAACTGGTCTGACTGGAAGGATTTGAGCAATTACTTAATAAGAGGAATCAATCAGGAGCGAGTCCAGCTGTGATTGATTGACTGAGTGGAGTTAAGTCTGGATGATGGGATGGATTTTTAAAAAACACAAATTCAAATTCAGACACTCAGTCAAAATGACATTTTTACAATATCCTGATGAAACGGATACGCCGCGTGGATACGAATGGACGATTATTTAAAATTTGAGGATAAATATGAACTGTTCCGCAACAAGTGAGACAAATCCACCGTCATGGTAGCCTTTGATATGCAGAGCAGGCTCACATCCACAACTCTGAGGAACAAGTTAGTTAAGTAAGTTCACCTGGAGTTTCTCACAACACTTAAAAAGGCAGCAGGAAAAAACAGAGAGTATTTTGTTCTCCTCTGGGACAAGCTTATGCTACTTGAGATTATCACTTTCCCCTGCTGGGGGATTTGTCACTGATCTCTCGTGCAGTGGGGAGAGGGCTATTTAGTGACGCTCCCTCAGGGACGCATAATACAATAGGATAATACAAAGGCAGATTGGGAACATTTTCTTTTTTGCAGAGAGGAAAATAACACAACATCGACGGCTGCTTCAGTGATACTCCCACTCAGCCGGTCTGAAACACACACACACATTCCTGCTTGAATGCATCTCTTGTCTTTCACACACACAGACGCCGTCACTCCACACTGTTAAACACGCTGGGGATGTCAAACTCAGAGTTGCCAATCACTCCTCTTCCTCTCCTCAGCGCTCTCATTTCCGTCCAAATCCCTCACTGTTAGCCCTCCTGCTGCTCCTTAACTAGCACCTGATTAGGAGTGTTATTAAGCCCTATAACTTCAGCACATCCACATCCCGCAGAGACTCCTGGGAGGACCTCGTTATCTCCCCATCAGCTTCAGCGCCATCGCTCTCTGTCTGGCAAGTGGACACCATCTCATCGTCGTACCACCAATTTAAAGGCTAACTCAGCTTTTGGAAAATGCCAACAGACCTCCAAAGTTGCACACTTTCTTTCTCCGGGCTCAGCGAAAAACATGAGAGAAGCAGGCAAGATCTCATGAAACATGTATGAAGCCTCCTTCTGGCAAACACTGCAGAAATCACATCGCTCTTCAGGAAGTGTGTTGCTCCATGCAAGCAAATTGTGGGTGTAATTAGACCCTGACAGTTTTTTAATAACAGCGGCAACGCTGAGAAATTTCCCTCAGCGATCTTGTAACATCGTGAACGTTTAAAGCGGCAGCTTCCTCGTGGTTGGTTTAATCAGGAGGTAATGGAGCCTGTGAGGTCTCTGACGCTTGTCCCCATGAAGCAACAGTCCAGAACTGTGTAATAAAAGTGCGATTTAGTGTTAAATAAGGCATTCAGAACAAATAGAAAGCAATCAGAGAGCATATGCAGCACATCCACAAAGGCCACATTATTCTCACAATACAAACTGTTTTTAATCTGCATCTGAATCTGCATCAACACAAACACTGATGTGATGGATGGACGTGACCATGATTCTGTCTCGTCTCTTGGGCCTTGAATAAGGATGAATTGTGCCATGACAGCTGATACGTCGTTGTTAAGATTCATCAAACCGCTCTGACACCAACTTTGCATGTAAATTCAGACGTAATTGTGCATATGTAATGTGAGTAAATGTGCACACGTGTTGCCTAAATTTGAACAATTTGTTGTGGCAGTTTCTGTCAAACAGACCGGCGCTTATTTTCATTGTCACTGCGATGTGGAAAAACACATCACAAACAGACCGCCTGAAACAAAATGAATTAGAACAGAATCACTTTATTTACATGCGCCGTGCGTTCACACTCTCATTCAGATGGAGGCCTGGATGCACCGGCCATGCTTTTGCACTATTTGGTGAATCAGATGAAGCCCCACCTAGCAGTTAATTGGTGTCAATCTGGTGGTGAAAGCGAGGTTAAGGAGCGCGACGGCTGAGGAAGGAGAGGAGGAGAGCGAGGAAAACCTGACAAAGACCTTTGTGGTGAAAAAGCACAGCACTTCTTCTGTTATTTGGAATTATTTTGGATGAAATTCTCAGATTCCAGCCTCTTAAATGTGATTCTTTCCTCCTCACTAACAATAAACTAAAATTCACTGGGTTCTGAGTCAAACCAAGACATCTGAGGATGTCATCTTAGGTTTTGGGAAACACTGATTTACATTTTTCACCATTTTCTGCCATTTTAAAACAAGCAATTATTAATTGTTTAATCAAGAAAATAATTGAGTGATTAATCAGCGATGAAATAATAGTTAGTTGCAGCCCTAGTGGTTTGATCTGGTCTTTTTTTCCCTTTAAAAGAGGAAAAACTGCTGCGAGAAATAAGCTTGATGAGAGCCTGAGATTGAATCAAACCGTAAAAAACAAAACAAAGAGCTGAAAGATGCTAAAACGCTACAAAGAGCTGAGAGGAACTGAAGAGTTGAGCGATAATTTCTCACTAAGAGTCGCACCTCTCACATTGCACAGTCATTTGATCCATTATTAATCTAAAACTATCGATCAGTGCAGCTTTAATCATTCACTAAGATTTGTAAAACATCCTTGAGCTCTCATGCAAACACACAAACAAAAATTACCAAGAAAATAACCTCCTTGGTGAATATGATTCCCGCATATGAGCGAAACAACATCAGTCAGTGTTCTCAGGCTTAAAGTGGCCTTGGAGCTGTTATATTATGTTTTGTTTGTGCATTTAAATTTCCCCGTGTCAATAAACAGCCCCATCACTGCTGCTCATTTCTCTGCAGTTTAACCCGAACAGAGGAGTATCCATCTTGCGGAGGATAATTACAGTCCCAGAGCCCTCTGAAGATTGGGGGGACTCTGGGTGACATTTTCATCTGGTTGGCAGCCCCCCGACAGTCTCTTCTACTTCTCCCCGTCTCACATAATCTCCATCTCTCTGCTCATTCCACGTCCTAACTACTCTGCAATCAAAACTGTCAGTCACACTTAAGGCCTCTAAATACCTTGCGATTCCCCAATCAGACACACCACTCTCGCTTTACCTCGACCGGGCTCCAGCCTCTCCCGCAGCCCCGTCTGTCCGTCCATCACGTCTCGGCTAATTTTTAAAGACAGTCTCATCATCACTTCGGGATGACATCTTATTCATCAACAAGGCTGCGGCGAAAGCGCTCAAAATAATGTGACCTTGACAACATCAGTGCAGTGTTTTTCCTGTTGCTTGCTTGTATTTTATTCTTATTAACTGCGTGTGTTCTGTTTATCTCATTGTTGTCTCATTTCCATGGCTGCAGGGATGTTGATCTAACTCTCACCGGAGAATAAATCCCACAGAGTTCTTTGAAAGCAGAGAAGAAATAAAGCGGATACCTGAAAGTACAAACAGCGACGCAGGAGAGAAACTCTTGGAGGCAACTGGGGCAGTGGCTAGTGTTGCTCTAGTGTGTCTGGCTCTAGTTTTGTTTACTTATATTCATATTCTCAGTAGTTAGCAATATTTTTATCATGTATTTTATGTGCATGAGTCATTATTTACTTCACTGCCTTTAGCTCTTTTTCCAGCACTTGATTAAAAGTGTTATTTAGCCTACAGCGAACGACAAAAGTCAAAGAATATGTGATATTTTCTCAAGCTGAAGGTCAAATATGAATCAGCACTTCAGTTAAACCGTAACAGACCTCATAATCGTTGTTACAGTGCAGATCAAACCGCTGCTGCAGCCTGTGGCGTCAAACACCCTGTTACCTATGAAATTGTTAGTGCACATTAATGTCAACCTCCTCCTCCCCCGGCTGCAGCAGATTTGTGAGCAGCTGACAGGCAGATATGACGACCCGAAGCCTGGCTCTGATCGCAGCATCTCGAACACGGCGTTCAATCTCACCTCTCCACCAGACCACACACCCCATAAAACACCTCGCCCTCTATGACACCTTTACGTCGCCTCGCCAGCGCCGCCTTTAGATTTATTGTGGGGCTGACGGCTCTATTAAGGAGATCGCTGATCATCTGGGTGGCAGACTTTACGGGACACATTTCAAGCTTTTTTTTAGGGAGGTGTTGTGCACTTGATTTCATGAAGCTCTATATTTATTCATGTCTATCTTTAAAAGGTACTTTAGTGAGATTTTTCATTATCACAAACCACAGAATCATCACCTGTGGAGCACCTGACACGCTCAGAAAATATTGTTAATATAACATTTAACTGGTAAATACGCTATCATAGTATAATAAAGCAAAAGATGTTCTTTGTTCAGTTCATTTCTATAACTTATTATTCTGTAGCTTCATTCTTGTATTGGTGGATGGTTACCTTTTGCTTTTTAAAAACATTTCTTCTATATTTTATTGCATTAATTTGTAAGAATTTCATCATCAAGGACACTGCACATTTTTTAGTGAAGGGTTATTGATTTTTGCCTTTTGTAAAAACTTGAAACTGAAAGTTAATTCTTGCTTTTGCTTTTGTGATGCTGTCAGAGAAACTAAACTTAAAATCTCACTGTTTGAAAATGATCACTTATGACCCACTAGTAACGTGGTGTCTGTCTTGTCTGTATTTTATTATTTTCTCATGTTTGGGCTTCGGCCTGTTTGGCTTTAAGGGACATTACAGAATTTTAAATGACGTGGAGCTTCCTAAAACAGTTATAATTTGCATAACTGGACAAAAATGCTGTTTATTTCTCCCAAGTCAGTGCTGCCTTTTGTCGCTACTGAAATGGTCGAAACATCATCACGTTTTGGTCGTGACAATTTTAGATTGATGCTCATCAGTACGTGCTTAGCAAGCGAACTTTCAACAGTTGTCCACACACAAACACACACTCCTTAAAATTACACTGCTGGATTTTCACAGGAAAACAGTGTTGCAGAACCTCCCAAACGACTTGGAGACTTGGATTACACCAGACAAGCAGCAGACAATCAGTAGAATGGTCCTTTTACTTAAACTAGGGGGCCGAATGTAAATAATCAAATAGACGCAGTGTGACTATTCTCACCTGGGTGCAAATAGGCGATATGTCCCAATGTTTTTCTCAAAGTTTCTGTCGTATCATGTAGCGCGACTGGGATAAAGTTGTCAAAGGGGGACACCGATGCTCTGAAAGTGTCAGTCTGTTCCCACAAGTCAACTTTAGCGTCTGATTGAGGTCACAGATCGTTTACTGTCCCTTTAAAATCCTCATCAGCTAAAGGAGGTGATCCACTTTCTTAATCCTCGGACTCAGAATTAGTCTGTATAGTCGAGATCTGCGAGCTTCAGCCGACTTGGCCGGCGTTTTAATTTGGCTGATTCACTCTGCAGGCGTCGCCATCTCTCTTTTTTGTTTCTGCCTCTGTAGCGTTTTTTTTTTT
>JAJHUR010107325.1:7159-34653 GCA_027495735.1 Lutjanus campechanus
GAAATCTGTAATATATTTATTATCATGATCATAAAATGATATGATGTTCCTGCAGCCTGCCTGAGCTTCCTTGAGTCTGGGAAGGAGGTGGTAGGTGGACTTCAGCCATAGAGTGCATATTAAAAAGGATTTCAACCTATTTAAAAGGATACTCCACCTCAGAATCATAATCCACTCAATATGCACTCACCCCTATGCCGATGTGAGGATGGGTGAAGAACTTCAGTTCACAAAACAATCCTGGAGTTTCAGCAGAAAACAGGGTTGCAGCCAAATCTAGTACAATGACAGTGAATGGAGATCAAATGTAAATGTAAAAAAAAAGAACACAAAACAAACACAAAATGTCTCCATCCTGCTCGTGTGATGTAATCCAAGTGTCCGCGAGCCGCAACATTAAAATTTAACCACAAAAGACACCATTTACGCCATGTTTTTAGCAGAAATGTTGGCGTAGGGGTGAGTACATATTGGAATAAGTGGAATATCACTTTAAACTCACTATTTGGATTCCAGTACTCATTTTTAGACGTGCAATTATCACATATTGCTTCTTTAATGCTGTAATCTAAAATGTAGAGTCTCTTAAACACAAATGTAACTCTGGTTTTTGCAACATTACTGGACAGGCTAATGGAATAATAATTGATGCCAAGGGCAGAGAGAAATTTAAGCAACTGACCTTCAAATCTCACTGTACACATTAAATAAATTTTGTTTTAGGATTTATTATCCAAGGAGAGTCAAACCATGCATTTTTCATTTTGCAACTGATGCCAAACTTGACAAAATTGACCACGGTTGGCCACTGGGAGCTGACCAGTACAACCACATTAATGCAATTCTATGGAGCAGTTGGGGTTTCAGTGTATTGCTCAAGGGCACCTCAGTGCTAGCTGCTGAGATTACTCATTTACATCCACCTCTCACATTTTCTCGGGTCGTCCAGGGATTTGAACTGGCGACCTTCCAGTCACGGGCCCGCCTGACATATCAACAAAAAGCCACGGTCACGAGCGTGTGCATGCGTCAGAAAAACCATTCAAGTGAAATGTGGAATGTCAACAAAACCATCCAGCTCGCTTTGTGTATGAAAATTAGCAAATTTGCCCCCCAGCTTCAAACAGCAAAGAGAGAGGAAATCAGTCCAGCTGTTCATTTTCTTTCACCCTGTTCCACCCCAAGAGACAGCCTCTGCTGCTAATGGAGCACAGCAAAGGTTAGACTCACTGGTGAGCAGAACAGACCCACATGTGGTGTGACCTCTGACTCACCTCAGCAAATCCTTTGCAAATACTGCTGTCTTTTCTGTTACACTCAAATGATCCAGCGCTTTATCCGCAGCCCCGTGCATCCTTAAAGGCTAAATATCACAGCATAAAGCCCTGCGGATGGGTCCCGTGAGACATTTACTGATGCTACAGTATATGCATGAACTGCTGAACTACACAAAAAAAGTTCTGCTTTATGCAGGAGTTTATTCATGAAGGTGGTTACGTATCTGTGTGCCTCTGTGCATGTGTGAATTTGCACACGCATACATGGCAATGTGTGCTCTTTTTTTTTAGATTTTAATAGATTTCCATCTCATTGCTGTCATTTCCATCACCTTGCATGTGTTTTTGCACTGAGCCCTGACATAGTTCACCATTATGCATTCAGGGTTTAAGGACAAATAGCCTCAAATTAATGTTTTAAAAAAGCGAGAATAAAAATGAATGTTGGTAACATACAGTAAGTCACATATCACTTGCTGTTTTTTGTCATTTTTTATCACAATCACCCCCACTCAGTCCCTCCCACCCAACTTATTTTTGCTTTCATGTCATAATGTGTTTGGGTTTTTTTTGTTTTTTTTTTGACATGTTTGCTTTATCTAAAAACTTCCAAGATGTTATTTTTCTACATCTCCCTGTGTGGATTATTCTCTTTCAACTGCTCTTTGATCTTATTCCTTATTCTTTAATTGAGATGGAAATTACATCTGGTGACTTGTAGTGAAAGCCCCATATGAAATACACATAATAAATAAGATAATAAAAAGCTGTTCCAAATGTGCAAGTGTAATCTACAAAAGGGATAAGTAAAAAAAAAAAAAAATAAAAAATAAAATACAATAAATATTTTTATGAAAAATATGTTTTTTTCCGAAAGATTTTGCATGATGCTGTCACAGGTAAATGAAAAATGTGCAAATGAAGAAAAAAAATAGGAAGGGCTGCAGTGAGTCAAGAACAGTAGTGTTGGTCAGGGTTGCCAGGTCTGTGGGACAAAACCAGCCAAATGTCAGATCAAAACCAGTCCATGGCCAAAAAACTGGCGCAGACAGGCAAAGAGCATTAGGCACACATCTGTGTGTGTGATGTACTGTATGTGGTATCGTTGTGGTAGTATTTGGGATTTGATTAAAAAATATGGATTTTTCTTTACATGTATTATTATAGTATTAATGTAATTTGTATGCAGAATAGGTCTACCCAACCAGAGGACATCAAAATTCAACCGGCAGTAACACTTTAAAAATAACAAATTCCACAGGAAGATCGCAGAACTGGCAACCCTGGTGTCAGTAATATTGATGTGAATCCTTTTCAAGGACAAGGCCACTAGCGAAGAACAAGACAAAACAATGACTGTCCAGATTACTATTAAAGTCCATGGTACTGGTTGGCAGTTGAAAAGAAATCCAAGGCATTCTGATTATAAATATAAAAAGCCTTTATTAAATTACAGATAAGATTTTATCCATTCAATTTAAGCCAGATAGTCATTGTTTTTTATTTATTTATTTTTAATCTTTTTTTTAATATTTGAAAGTATGCAACCATTTTGGTTTTTGAGCAACTTCCAATCACTTGTCTTGGTAATTACCCAGCAGCCCTGAGCCATTTTACCTGCAACTTATCCCAAGTCACAATTCATAATCATACAGTTTGTAAAAGAAAATCAAAGATTACAAAATGCTAATCATTCAAGCAGACAAAACCCTAGGGCCCTAATGTAAAAAACAAAACAAAAACCCTGTCCCTCAGACAGCCTGAGTCCGCCACTGTGCAGTGCAGATAAAATGAAACGAACCTGAAATTCCACACAAACTGCGCAGCACACGTGTGACATCTCACCTGCTTATCCAGCATGGCTAAGCTCCCATTTCTATTTGATTAAGACCCAACCATTTTTGGCTTGTTGTCACCCTTTATAGCTAATTCTAACACTATGCACCAGGAATGAGACACTGCCAGAAAATGTGATGTGTGGTTAACATTGTCAAAGGGGTCGCAGTTTGAGTGGGTTTAAGGAACAATCCTTCCACTCCACCTTCATGATCTTTATACTACTTCAAAAGCTGAGCGCGTCTCCATGTACAGCCACGGATAGGCCTCCCTTGAAGTCCCTTGATAGCCTGAAGCGGCGCATACAGCTGCTAACAGGTATCTAAGAGGTTTTAAGTAGGTATTGCAAAGATTTTGAACGCTTATTTATTTCACACCCCTCTGACCCACTGAGTAAAGGTCTGTAAACAATATACAGTATAGTGCGAGTGCTCATGTAAACAATTGAATCAGTTAACTGCTGTTTTTGCTCCTCTTATAGCGCTACTCATTGAGGACATAGATTTCTTAGTGTGAACATTATATCAAGTTGACTTAACAACTGCAGTTTGCAATGAGCAATTTGTCCAGTACTGTTATGTTTGCTGCAATCAACATAGTGCAGGCTCAGCCAGCCACACTAACTTTACTGTCTCGTTCTCATTTGCAGGGATAGATTTTGCCTTCTATTTTAGGCTCTGATAAATCTCCATGAGGTAAATTGTTGATCAGGATAAACTCTTTATAGGAAAACACTGCCAATAATTAATGCCTTTCCGGGAGAATAATTGATTTGTGTTTCTATTTATGGTTGTTTTGCTTGATGGTGCTCGTTGACTGTAGGTCATAGCTCACTTATTACATTTCATCACTGTAACGGTGATGAAAGGCACTCAGGTAAAAATTCCACTTGATTCAGACCTTATAAGAAAAAAAAGAAAACTACCACTTTTCCCCTGAAACACTCTCGGAAAAATGTTGGTTCTTCACTGGTTCCATAAAAGGCTCTCTAGTTCGACAACCAGACTTGAAAAACCTCTTTATTTCGGAGATGTTTTTTTTATGTCCTCTATGTAGTTCTTTAAAGTACTAAATGTTTATTTTATTTGAGTTATTTGGTGACAGGTATGTGGCATTTAATTCTTTCCCCACCAGTGTTTTTTTTAATAAAGTTGCCAGCCAGCGTCAGCAGTTTTGACAAAATTCAACGATTTTTCAACGCCCACAGACTATTCAGTTCTATGAATATGTTAACATGGAATATGTCAAAAGAAGGAACACACTTTCTAGTGTCAGACAGAAATAACGTTTTGTTCTAGCTTCATTCATTCTTTTATTTTTTTTTTTACAAGCACTTGAATATTGGTTGGTTGCATCCAAAAATCCAGTTTTAAGACAAAAATCGAAAAAAAACAGCATTTTTGTGAAAGAGACTTTTTTAAAGCAGAATATGGACGTCCCATTTTTACTTTTGGGTCCCAGGGGCTGCAGTGCGAGCAGCCTCGCTGTGTCCTGGTTGCTGTGGAGGTCCAGGGACTGCAGCGCGAGCAGCCCCACTCCATGCCCGGGTTCTGTGACCGGGTTGTGATGTTCTCTGACCTGCGGATCTGCAGCTGAGCGCCAACGTTATCAATGTTATCATGTGTTATCAATGCCAGATAACACCATCTTCTTCCTCTGCTGCTCCAGTGGTTCCCTTCGTCTCTGAGTGATGATTTTTTTGTCAGATGATGTGTCTGCCATGTGTCAAGAATCTCTTGGTGAAAGGATCTTATGACATCACTTTCAAAGAACCATCTCGGTTCCAGTTAGCGCCTTTGTTTTTCTGTGTGTGAGGTAAAAGTTTCACTTGATCTTCAGACCTAATAAGACAAAAAAGAAAGTACCACTTTTTCCACAAAATCCAAAATCTGAAAATGGCTATTGAAAATTGTAATTCATAAATTCATGTGCTGTCAGATAAAGCTGTTTTCTGTTTTCCAAGGTGCTGCGGAGCTGATTTGAAAGTCATGTTGTTAGTATCTTGAAAAACATCGAAATTCAAGCCATTTTGGATTTTGCATAATTTTGTGGGGAAAAAGATTGCAGTGGGCCATTCCACTGCCCTCCACTCCTTCAACAGCCTCGCTAATAGAACTGCAGGGAGCCGAAGGCATTTCTTTTGCATTCTCTCTCTTCCTTCCTCCGTGCAGCAAAGGACCTTGTTCTGCTCTATAACAGATCTCCCTCTTTACATGCGGATGAACACACACGCATTTGCAGAAAGACAAACGTGTACACGTGTATAGAAAAATTACTTTAAGGTGCTGAGATATATTGCAGGTGACATGAACCGACAACAACCTTAGTGGTTGTTTTGTATTCACTGACTGTGGTCTGATTGGCTTGTTTGTTTGAGCCCTTTGACAGGCGCTCATTATGTCCCCCACATCTCTATTCCTGTGTCCTCTGATGAAGGGAGGGACGCTGAAGAGCTCCACAATACCTCTGGCTTTGGATGTGTTACAGTCATTGCTGCCAGCTGTCTCCTTCCTTGCCCTCTTTCACTTTCTCTTTCTATGGACAGAAAATGTTTATTGACCTCAATCTGAACATTCACAAAGCCTTCATAATGAAGAGGCGAGTCCTTGCTAAGAGGCACTCATTGAAAACCTTATTGCTACTTCTTTGTGTGATGTTCACCATGTGTGCAACAAAGGTAACCCAATCAATAACATCCTATCCTTCGAGTGGCTGCACTCTTCTTCAAGGGTCCTGTATGTGTTTAAGGATATTTGTTTGTATACATGAATGCAGTGCTGTGTGCATGTTTCTGCCGATATGTGTGTGTATAAGTGTATTTTTGTTAGCGTGAGTGGAGGATTGGCTGTGAGAACATTCAATAGTCTCTCCCACCACGTTTGTTCTAACGCCATATCGGCTGCCATATGCAGTCAGGAAGGTTCAGCATTGTGTACACCGGGGACCCTCAAGCACGAGACCTGTTTCAACAGAACTACATAAAGCGGAGAATTGTTGGACCAAAAGTGTGGCCCAGATAAACTACATAAGATCCCCTGCTGGGACTAATTTTTCCTTGATTTATGATTGATAGATGCAGAAAAGCAGCACAACCCAGATACGGAAACATGGGACCGACTGTGAATTTAATAGCAATGACAGAGTAGTGATGAATTGAATCCATTCCATAATTCATCCTTTAATTAGACTGGTCCATGTCTATCCATCATAGCTCTGGAGAGATGGATGGGATCGCTGTGGTTTATTGATGAGGAGGTAGTTCTTTTTGATTGCTCTCATATTTGACTCAAATGCAGTGGCTGCAGCAGTCCGCCCTCATATTAATGGGCTGCTTCAAACCCATTTTAATAGTCCATTTTCAATATGGACGCAACATGATTTGTAGAAACAAAAGTCCAACATATAGCCATGGAAAAGTATGAAAAAGATCATGTGTGATTCCACAATTATTTTTCCTCACTGGCTGAATTTTGTCTCCTGTACGGTGTAATAATAGGTGTATGTCATGGCCACCAGTTTTGATAAATTAGCTGAGAACTCGTGTTGTTTCCTCACCAGTTTGGCATGGAAGCTCTAAATGCTGCAATACCGATGAGCCGAGGCTGACATTGCTATGTGGAAGAAGAAAGAGTGTCAGAGTTGTAGACAATGCAAAACACTGTCATTGCATTGGGAACAAATATGGTGTGATACTGTAGATGCCAAATTCATCCAAAATTGGCAGGGACTGGGAGAGTGAATTGATTGAAACAGCAAATTATTTTCTGCCGTTTAAGTAAATTGAATCAGACAGTTTTCTGAAAGTTTAATGACTGGGGTTTCCTCTGGAAATGCACTTGTACATTTGTATATACCCAGGCACGTACCTTTGGCTTTTCATTAAGAAACCAGGGATTTTTTTGTGCAGTTGCCCATGTTCTGTATTGATGACTCAACTGTGAGAGTTTAATGCACATCCAAGTCTTGAAAGTGCTCCAACTGTGTGTCATTGAACAGTGTCCATGCAGAAAATGAACAGCTTCCAGAACCAGGGGTGCTTGAAAATTTTCCTGGTTTTACAACAAGTCATAAGAAGAGGTCTGGATGTCCTACAAAAACTGCAGATGAGGCGTGGGAAAGAAAGACCTCCACCAGGGGCCCGAACTACGAAGCAGGTTCAATATATCCAGGGGTATATTTTGGTTATCTGGCTTTACTAAACCTAACAAAAGCACATATCTTTATATGTGCCAAGTGGTCACATGATGTTATCAACTCAGTAAGTCAGCCCAGGGTTTCCTGATTTAGACATGAGCACATTCACAAAAACAGGCAGCATTTGCATTATATGACCACTCATAAACATGGACAAGTCTTCTGACAGCAGAGCGGCATATTTTACGAAGGAAAAACACACTATAATATCAGACAAATATGAAGAAGTAGGTTCATCATAACCGTCATAATCCAGGCTAAAAGAAACAGCTGTAGCAGCCAAATGCAGGAGGAACAGCTGGCAAAAAAAAACAAAAAAAAACAAAACGCTGACTGTGTGAATAATATACTTTTATTCTATCGAGCTCTTTTCAGGATACTCAAAGACACTTTACATAACACACAACAACACACTATAAATATATAACACACAACGTTAATCACTCTTTAAAAGCAGCTAAAGGTGTAAATTATTTGTCTTCTCAGCTGAAGTAACTCTGCGCTTCCAAGTGCTTCTGTGGAAAAATCGCTTTGGTAGACACAAGGCCTTATCATATATCATATCACTGCTCCATCATCAGTGCATGAGTGGATCTGATTAATTACATTTGTGTAGTCCATTAAAATAATGTGTTGCTTAGATGTATTCTTATGGTGTGTGTGAGACAATTTTAGCTTTATTCTTCCAGCTGCAGCTGCTTGAGGGAGATAGATATCATACACATATTAAATGATATATTTTTGAGTGCGACCCTCTCTTCTTATATGGATACATGTGCAATGCACTAGTCAGTCAGAGCACACAAATAAAACAGACTTGGGAGCAAATAAAAAATAAATATAAAAACACAATTCAAAGTGGTAAGGAGGCATACTGTCACATCTTTTTCAAGCACAAGTCTAAGGCTTTAATGCTTCAACCAGTCTCAAGAAGCACGCACCGAACGTGATGTCCAGTGCTGTTTAAGAAATTTTCCAAGAGAATAGCAACCGCTTTGCAGAAGCTAATAGGAATCCAGGTGTTGCTTTTATCTGAGTTGATCTCTTATCTCGCACATAACCTACTCGGGAGCAGGTTAGGAGTTCAGCAGGAGTCACCAGGGCGATTTACCTCAGTAAGAAGTGTGCCGCCGCATAGGATTGATCCTGCTTTGTGGTACAGGAAGGGTTGCTGGACACTTTTTGGTGTATTATCTTGTTTATGCCACGGTCACACCCCACAAAGATAAATGAATGCTGCTGAAATTATTTCAGCATTGAGAAGCTAATGAGCTGGCTAGTTCCCTCAAGAGCTGGCAGAGACCAAAACAGAGCTAAAATGTGAGAGAGTATTGGATTAATATTGATCAGGCGTCCCAGTGCCGCTGCTGTATATACTGTACACGTAGCACACGCTGAGGCATCAAGGGGCATCAAGTGCGGGAGGGGGCACCAAAACAGCCTGATCATCGACACAGTAAGTCTTTCTAGTCTGTCTGCAAAACACCAACTGAGCAATCAAAACGAGTGACAGAGAAGTTTGTGTGTGAATATGCACAGAAGTGTCATTGTGATATAAAAACTTTCTTTGATCACAGAGCCCGGTGTTCCTCTGTATTTCTGTGGTGTGTCAGTGAAGTGTCTGAACTACACTGGAGTTAACAGTGAGCTTGTCTGCTATGAAATATCTGTATCCTATGGGCGCCCATTTCCAAAAAAAGATCCAGTATGTCATTGTAATTAGAAACTTAGTCAAATTAATGGGTTTGAATCTAAAATAATAGTATGGTATTTCAAAATATAGAGTGAGTGTCTCAAAAAAACGACCTAATATCTTAAAATAATGAGAAACCGCCCCTATAGCTCAGTTGGTTGGTGTGTGTGTCCCACATACTGAGACTGTCAGT
This sequence comes from Lutjanus campechanus, assembly GCA_027495735.1. Classification (NCBI taxonomy): domain Eukaryota; kingdom Metazoa; phylum Chordata; class Actinopteri; order Lutjaniformes; family Lutjanidae; genus Lutjanus; species Lutjanus campechanus. The sequence goes on from JAJHUR010107325.1 coordinate 16,353, forward strand.
CCTCTGCAGTGGCTGCTGGTTCAACTCTTGCCTGCAGCCCATCTGCTGCGCGTCATCCCTCCTCTCGCTGCCCCCTTTCCTGTCATGTCTTCAGCTGTCACCATCAAAAATAAAAGGCAAAAGCCGCCCCCAAAAAAACCTTTAAAATAAATAATGACATATGCAAATCATTATTTTGAGATACTAAGTTATTATTTTCAGAAAGTTTGTAATTATTTTGAGATACTAGCTCAATATTTTGAGATAGGGGAGACCCGGGGCATGTGTAACTTAAAAAAAAAAAAAAGTTCCTTCATAACTCCCAGACCACTTGAAATCGTTCATTTCATGCAAGTCAGAATGTTATTATTGCCCCCTTTGTGGGGTCTTGTGTTATAGTAGCGACAGTGAAAAAATAAGCCATATTAACCCACAGTATTTCAAATAAAAGCACACCTCAAAGTGATCACACCGCTGCTCTAGTATCTGATCTGTTGCTTCAGATATTTTTATGTGGTTCAAATTCTTTTAGATGTCAGGCACCACATGTCATTTAAAGTCTATTTTTTGCAGAAGACTAGACAACTATTTTAGTGGTGACTAGGTGGAGTTCAAAGTAATTTAGTGAAACATTTTCTTTTCCTAACAGAAAACAAGGTGCTGACATTTCTTAATTATATAGGTTAATATGCTATCGTGGTCATTCTTTTACCTTGATCTTGGGGGGCACCACAGAGCAATTACCAGCACCCAAATGTCCAGCAGTGGCCCTGAGGTGCCCAGAAACAAGACAAGAAAAAAAAATAATCCTGTCATGTTATAATAATGTTATATATATATAAGTGTGTCTCTCCAAAAGACTCCAAACCCAAAACCTGCCACAGCCCCAGTGTCAATACAAAATGAAACACTTCGATCCGTAGGCAAATCATGTTGCAGCGACAGCACTGAGAGGTAGCCACACAGCCCCTCCAGCATTGTGTGAATGATACACTACATTGAGCAACATATAAAACCATATTCACAAGGTGACACCTCATATAGCTGCTATTTTAAGTCTACTGCACTTGCAGAGATGCCAGAGCAGGAAATGAAGTTCATATCATTCATTGTTCGGCAGCGTATAAAAGCGTTTTAAAGTTTACAGCACTGAGTTACAGAATATTACCAGGTGCTCGACACCCACTCATAATTCTTTTATTCCTCTGTTTGGTGAAGTTAATAAAAAGCCTTTAGTTGTTTTGTTTTTTATTTCCTGCCAAACTCAAAAACACTAAAACACTAAAAAGCAAATAATTTAAAACGTGAAGGGCAAAGAAAAGAAGGAAAAATAAGGGCAAAGACAAAAATACTTTGTTAAACCCATCAACATTCAATTGGGCTTTTAAAGACTAAGAGCATCCTCTTATCGTAAATAGAAAATCTGTTAGCAGAAAATCCATTAGAAAGGAGGAGCTTTTGACATGGGCAAAAACTGATGAGCTTGACAGAAAACAGAGCGGAGTGCAAATGAAGCAGAAAAATGTCGGAGGAAATCTCTCTGCGTGCTGAGAGACATCCTATGGTAAATTAAAAAGGTGATTCCTTTTCAAAACAGGGAGCTGATCTGTTTTCCTCCCCATTATTTGCCTCTTTTCAGCAGTCAGAGGTTGACGTGACACCAGAACACCGAGCGGGCTTTGAAATATGGAGTGTAGCTCACCCCTTATGCATTGTGCGTTCGCTTTATAACGCACAGACAAATGTGCTGATGTGCACGAGGGCATGCACACAGCAACATGTATGGTACATGCACACACAAATGATTTTTTCACTTCCATTAGGCACACTATAGCAAACATGCAGAACAAGTTGATTCATATTTCTGTGTTTGTTAACAATTACACTGTTTTCTAGGACTGTCACGATTTCAATACTGAATTGAAAACTGATCAAAATGAGCTTTCAACTTCAAAAATGTAATTGAAAAAACAAAATCAGTGATTCTCACAGAATTTTTTTTTTCTCTCCATCCCGTCTACTTGCGACATCTGGCGTGTCCGAAAAACAAAAACACTTAGACAACACAGCATAGCTTACCAGCTGTTATATCACACTTGATATCATATATACTTTACAAATCAAGAATTTACAGTCTAACAAGGGCATAACCGTCAGTGCTAAAAAAAAATTTAAAAAGTAAGACGTCAAAGTCAAATCAAATCGAGGATTTGGAGAATAATGACGCCCCTGTCTATGAAGGCATTTTAACCACAGTCTCACTGCAGTTCGTGAAATAGTCCCAAAATTGTATCTATTAGATTTTTGTACATAGACACTAAGCACAACTTTAAAACTAATTTATTCTTCACAACTGTTCCAATTCCAGGGTCAAGTTAACAATAAAAATATCTAGTCAGACTTTCAAAATAAGGTCTTTGGCAAGTTTAAGCACCAGAACTACTTAGTTAGGTTTAGAAAAAGATCATGGATTAGGTTAAATAAAATTACTCCTTTAAAACAATCAACATTGACTTTGACTGTTGGTCTCCAGCTTTTGGAATAATGTGTTGGAATAAAGTAATACATCAGTGTAACTACAGTAAATTACTTTTCTCAAACCAATAACACAATTAGTTACTCAAATTAACTTTTGTCTTACCTGAAACTGGCCCTCCATTATAATATAATATAAGCTGTCCATCATAGCAACACTTTGTAAACACATCCGGCTTCATGAGGACCTTATTAAATTCTACTGTCCAGATATAATGAAAGTGTAGCTTATAGGTAGACACTAGTCGTTGCTGCCCTGCTACACTAAAAGAGTTTTGCCACACTAAAATGACACAGCTATCAAATAAATAAATATAAAATAATATGTATGCAATAAAAAAATATCTTTCCCTTTTATAATAATACATTTATAGTGAAGTAAATTGTCTGTTGGTACTTTGGGAGGAGGTTTCTGTACAGGCTCTCTCCATTTCTCATTCTTCCATGTTGGAAAGCCGTGTCACCAGCGTCTGCGTCGTTACCACAGAAACCCATGCAAGTCGGTCGGTGATGTCTGGACACGCAAATCCGATCTGATCACAACAGTGTTGACAGTGTGAGAAACAACATTTGCCTGCAGTCTGAACAAAGCCAAGGGCAACTAATTAAAAGACAAAGCCTTTTCCAAGGTGGTGATGTTTGAGAATAAATGTGATACATTTTGTAATTTTTTTTTCTGTTATCCAGTCTGCACAATTCACTGCTGTTCTTTTGATATATCTTATAACTGTAATTATGGACATGATACAAGCTTTTCAGCTATGTTCTATGTGTATTGCTTCGTTCCTAGAGAGGGGATTGATCTGAACTCTACTTACAGCATCTTAGGACTTGCTGACAGTTGTTAAAATTATTGCCTGCGGGTGCAAGGAAAAATGAATATATTCCTCCAAATTAAAGCATGCATTGTTCACTTGACAATGATGGATTATGGGTCTAGATTGATGGGGATGTCTGACAATGGAATATTCAATAAAGTTTCACAGTGAAATGGATCCTATTTTACTGTTTAACCCTGGAAGAGATTTTTAAAAATGTCATTACTTGTAGTACAGAGAAAAAATCTTTTCAGGTAAAAGGCATAGACTTTGAAATATGTATTACACAAAACATAAATATTATTATATATGCTTAGAACCTTATTTAAATTGTTAAATATACCGTGTCAAGTCACTATCAGTGTTTGAATAATAGACAAAAAGGCTGTCCCACCACTAACCTGCCATGACTCCCAAAATCATTAACACATTTTTAACACATAATAATGCGAGACAAACAATTAGATCTACGATATGAATGCCTTCTGATGTTGAAGCATAAACAAAAGATGGATATATGATATGATATTAACTTTCTTACAGTATAAATTTAAAAAATACATCATTTTAACTGTACTGAAAATATCTGGATGCAATTTAACATTGCTGATGCTGCAGCACGTTTGACTAGTGTCTGAGAAATGAGAAAGATATTACCCGGTTCCAAAACAGTTGGGACGCTTTGACACCCTCTGATATACCCTCTGAATTGATGCCTGCAACGTGTTGGAAAAAGTTGGGACAAGGGCAGCTAAAGACTTGGAAAGTTGTGGAACGCTCAGAAACACCCGTTTAGATGGTAAACAGGATAACTTGTAACAAGTGATAGTAACAAGATTGGGTATTAAAGGGGCATCCTCGAAAAAGCTCAGTCGTTCACAAGCAAGGATGGGGTGAGCTTCAGAACTCGGTGAAAGATTGCATGTTGGCAAACAGTACCAACAGTTTAAGAACGTTTCTCAATTCACACTTGCAAGGAGTTTAGGTATTTCAACATCTACAGTCCCTAATATCATTAAAAGATTCAGAGAATCTGGAGAAACTACTTGGGCTTGGTGAACACTAGCATGCGAAGCGAAAGCCATATATTGACAGTGTCTAGAAATGCCACTGACTTCTCTGGGCCCGACCTCATCTGAGATCGATTGACTCAAAGTGGAAAAGTGTGCTGAGGCCTGACAAGTCCACATTTCAGGATGTTGTGTTGTTGTGTCCTCCAGCCTAAAGATGAGAAGGACCACAGATTGTGACCAGCGCAAAGTTGAAAAGGCAGCTTCTGTGATAGTATGGACGTGTGTTAGTGCCCAAGGCGTGGGTAACTTGCAGATCTGAAATATATCTAAATACGAAACACCATTAAGGTTGCATGGCACATACAGGTTTTGGAGCAACATAATGCTGCTTATCCAGATGACATCTTTTTGCAGGGACTGTTCTGCTTATTTCAGCAAGACAATGCCAAGACCCACTCTGCATGTTACAACAGTGCGGAGTTCAGGTGATAGATTGACCTGGCTGCAGTCCAGACCTGTCTTCGATTGAAATGTGTGGTGCATTATGCAGCACAAAATATGACAGCAGACACCCCCGAAGTGTTCAGCAGCTGAGGTCTAATATCAAGCAAGAATGGGAAAACCTAAAGTGTTATTAAAAGAAAAGGTGATATATTATCATGGAAAGAACTTTTTGGAATCAGGGTTTGTACACAAAACAAAAAAGTTAAATCATTACAGGCTATTTTCGACTGTGTTTCAGAGTAGTTTTGACTTGGAAAAGTTGAAGAATATGTCCTACGGGGAGCATTACGTATTTCTCCACCGTTTTATGTTTCAATGCAAATTGGACAGTATGAGCAAATGTGCTGTCTCTAGAGTAACATTCTCACTGCTGCCTACATCCGTGTTCACTCAGGTCTGATTTTAATAAAAAAAAAAAGTTGAGTCAGTGATTCACATTAAGACTCATGCCGAGTTGGTGACAGTTTAGAGTGGCTCGCTGGAGGGCTTATTTTTTGTTTCTTCCTTTGACCAGACAGGAGTGTGTCAGCAGCAGACTCTGCACGACCACTAAAACTCTGAACTGCTCACGCTGCAGCCTCTGGAAAGATCATCAGAGGGGGGAGTCCTGCCTTCCAGACTTGAGAAGGCAGGACTCCCCATCAAAAGGGCAAACACCTGATTCAACAGTGCAGGTGACCGGTTCCTGTGCCTCACAAAAAGGATAAGGCCCCTGGTTATCCAGCCATGCACTGTTTTACTGTAGATCTGTTTAGGCAGCACTTGGCAGGCTAATCATGTTGGCGTATGAAAACAGGGGATCACATCAGCGGCCATCTTTGAACTAAGAGGAGGGAGTTTGCTAAGGACTTTTTTTCAAATGGGAAAACTGCCATTGCAATTTTTCATATCATGCCCATTAAAATACCAAAAAGTTAAAGCCATCTGTGGTGTCAACATTGCTGGCACCCAGCAGGGAGGCTAACTAAAACTGATTTGCAATTCCAATGAGCGCTGCCTTTGGCCAGAAATATTTTAAATTCTATGACAGAATAAAGTCCATGGGAATATCCAGCATCTCCTGAAATGCTGCAAAAATTCTCAACAACTGTTTAAAATATTTAAAAATCAAAAAGGTTACCCCTTACATCAGCGCAGTGCAGCGATGCCATTTGTGTTTTTCAGTGATAATTATAGGAATTATTTTTCTCATTTTCAGATCTCCATAATGTGCTTTGTTCAGGAACAAGAAAGTCAGAAAGCATTCACACGCACGTTAATTAAATTAATCAGCCTTGTACCTGAGTTAACATCCTTGAAGATAAACACCTTCTACAGCAACAGAGCAAACAAACTCAGGAGCAAACAATGCACACAACCCACACGTAAACTGGGTATGCCGCACATACAGAAGCACTTTTGTTATTTTTCACAGAGGAGGTTGTGGAAATGGGGGTTTTATTTAAGTGTCGAGTGAAAGGAGACTTGTAAAGCTCGACATACAATTGTGTACAAGTGTTCAAATGTGTCTCATCTTTCCAGAGAGAACGGGGAGGATTGACTGGCAGCTGAAAGGAGTCTGAATGAAGGGTTTCGCAGGACTAGTAGAGCCTGAGACAACAATCGTGAGCTACGATCTGAGGTCACCTCGGGGTCAGGCAATCAGTTCTCTACATAAAGGGCAGAGTGAGAAGGAGAGAGGGGGTCTTTTTTCACACATGGAGCTTGGGTTCTATCTAGTGGCTCTCATGACTTTAACACCATATCTGGGCTTTTCACTCACCCAAATGCATGCTGGCAAATTACAAGAGCATCTTCTTTGGAGAATTGACTCTGGGTCCTGCTTCCATCACAACACTGACAGAAAATGGTTAGGACATTTATGGGTTGATGGTAAGTTCCGGTAAAAGGCGACACAAGCGGAGAGCCTGCCGACCACTTTACAGTGTGTGCAAATAAATATAACAAATATCAAAATATTGTGTCTTAAGGAGCCTTCAAGGAACAATCAAATTGAGGGTGGATTGGAGAGTCATCTGTCCTCTCCAGATGAAATACATTTCATTTGATTATCCAAAGCACGCGTTTATATTCATTTTCTAATGAAATATGAGTGACTGACAGCTCAAAGGGACGAAAAAAGAGTGGGAAAAGAGCTTCAAGAGAAAATGCAAAATGGAAATTGCAAAAGAAGCAAAAGCAAAAAAAGGCTTGGTAGGAGTTGCATTCGAGGGTCACTGATTAGGCAAGCAATAAATTCACAGAATAAAACGGGATTTAGAAGAAGATGATGCAGAGAGAAAGAGAGAGAAATTTCTCTAACTATGACTAACTGCTGCTTATCATAGAAAGACTTTCTCGCCCATGATATTAAAAAAAAAGAACATTTCCACAGATTTACCCCAAAATGTCACTCTGTCCTTCCTTCCCAAGAGAAAAGCGCATTCATATCTAGGTGAAACTCTGTGTGTGCAGCAGAACTACCAGTATACACCAGAATACAGTATATACCCGGTTTTCATTGAGTGCAGCGTGGTTTCATTTGACTGTAAGATGTTCTCTCTTCCACGGGGAGCAAATTAACATCAGCTGAAAATCGTGTTTTTGCTGACCTTCAGTGGTGTTACATCCGCAGTAATAGAAGTGATCTCCAGAGTGTCTCAGTACGGCAGGACATCACTGGTTGGTGTGGTTACAGGAACAACCATGCAGTGTGGTCTGGTAAATGCCAGCCCATTCCCGTCTCGTCACATAACAATGACTTGTCGCCGCCCCTCGATGTCTCGTGCAGACTGACGCGGTACCTGTTAGCAGCTGAAAGTGCCACCCCGGGCTTTTCAAGTGATTTCAGTGTAAATCCTTTCGTGGCTGAATGAGATACCACCAGGCCAAACAGAGGGAGAAAGTCTGTATCTGGAGGAGATGGGGTGAACTTTCATCACATGACTTTTGTCTTGCTTCAGTGGCACGTGACATTTGTTATGCGCCTCTCAAGACTTTTGTCATGTGACTTTAGTGTTGCGAGTCGCTTCAGTGAAGTCACTTGATGCACGTGATGTAGTAATTGTAACGTCATGTCGATATTAGGGCTGTCCCCCCCAAAAAATCAAGAAGACCCAGAGTCAACTTTAATTTTGTCAGCTGAATCTCTGCACTGCGAAGGGAGGGAAACGAAAGGCAGCGTGACACCGGACAGTGAGTGAGGGCAGCACAGTCTGTCGGGCGCTCCTACGCTCTCTGCTCCGGTGATGACTGTCAGTGAAGTCGACTAAACCACTTTAGAACCAGACGGTGGTACAACCTCCTCTATAACTGCCATCCACTGCGATTGACTCTTTGGCTGACAGTCCTGTCAGCAGCACAGCAGGCGACGCTCTGCGGTGCCCTGGGAATTTATAACTGAAATATGAGAAGGACACACACTATTACTTTCTTGGGATGTGTGGAAATTATGTTTTCACATCACAGGTAAGGCAAAAAGGCATTTAAATAGGAGTTAGGCTAAAACATGAGACTCATAATAATAGATGAATCTGCCCCCTGAAAGCTGATCATTCAAAGCAGTTTTTTGAGAGAGGGTGAGACGAGTGGTTGGTATGCAACATCATGGCAGGCTGTAAACTTTACAAACCGAGTCTCAAAATCACCACAAATCACAAAACGAACTATGATGGAAGCAGAGAAGAGTGATAGAAACAGAGCGCAGGTGAGGTGCTCCCAGCCACCTCACCTTCATGCACCATGGAGCGTGCGGCGCAGGTGAGGCTTGGTTGTTTCAATTCATCAGAAAACCTAAAACTTACTGGTTCTTATTAACACTTTTTCCAACAATGGCTTGGTCAAAATTAATCCGTAATTTAGGAGTGTGCAGGGCAGGTGACAGCAGCTGCAGTGTAGCCTGGGCAGAGGAGCTCCACTGACCCCACTGGATGCACACTTTTGCTTTCTCTGACTGTGTGGAAATTAAAGTTTTCAAATCATCATCATCATCATACTCACATAGGCTGATATAGGAGTTTGGTGTCATGCACTGGACTAAAACAAAAAATGGCAAAATCAGATTTGATTGAAAAAAATTCTTAGCCCTGGAAATCCAATCTGACTAACAATATTCTAAGTCAGGTACCCTTGTCAAAATGACAGCCACAGGTATTAACAGATATTGCCACTGTTCCTTAAACCTTATGTTTATTATACTATGTATTACAACCATCAAAAACATTTTTAAAGAACTGGAAAGTTGCTCAGAGTTAAAGTGAAAGTGAGGGGGGACATGCAGCACAGGGCCACAGATTGGAATCGAATCCAGGATATTGCTGAGGCTTCTGAACATGGGCCTCATGCTCTACCGAGTCAGCTACCGGGGCGTCACAAGTTAATCATTTTTAATGAATGCATCAGGAAAGTCACAAAATATTCATACTAAATGAATCTGCAAAATTTTTCCACTATCATTCCACTATTTATTTGTTTTGTTGCTATGCTTAGACAACACAAAGCACTTATAATGTATGGGAAAGATTGTTAATTTATTGGGTTAATATTACAAAAGTGACTACAAGTACCAGACTTCTTAATATTTCATCCAAACTACAAGCTTTCCCAAACTTAAGCCTCAGTGTTTTATTAACCTAAACCTAAGCACATAAGGATGGCAAGTGTTTTCCTCCAAAGTGTAGGGGAAAATGATATTAGCAAGTAAATATAATATTTTAGAGAACAGGCCTGGAAAGTAATAATACAGAAGAGGTTCCTATACTACTCTTAATTGCATATTGATATTATCTATACCTAATTCATGACAGCTTATTTTGCTGTTCCTTTTCTGTGGGTCTGGTCATTTGGTGTCTGATAAGGGATGTGTTTTACAATTGCAGCAGTACCACCAGTATTTTTCGGACACAGGAAATGAGCTGAAAATAAAGTACCCTGTAGGTAAGAAAGATGTATTAACTTGTGAGAAAGATAGCCTAGAATGAGATAAGACTGGCGGAGAAGTAGCAGGTATTTGTTTGGAAGGTGCAATAGGTTTTGTACTGTAAATAGAAACTTTATTTTAATGGATGGGCTACTTACCTGGTACCACAAACTTCCCATCATGACTGTAATTCAAAACAGCAGCACTTTTCAACAAACAAGCATTTAACACAGGAGCTCTGATGAAGTAATTTTCTGCATCATTTGAGACAGAATAAATCACTGAGTGGAAGCGTCAACTCGCTCACGAGGAGTGAGTGAAAATGCAGTTCACCGACTACTGTCAGTCTCGTCTCTCTCCGGCTTCGCCCAACTCTCTGTCAGCTGTCGTTGTTGCTTTAAGTGCCTCTGATAGCTCCTCATAAGCTAAGAATATTAGTTGTGTACTCCCCCACAGACTTACTTCAACTCCCATATGTTTAAGATGCTTCATTTCTCTCTAACAATGTTCTTTCCCTGACATGAAGAATAGCTGCTGAACTCCTTTCAGACACGAAATGGGAGCAGATAATAAAATGTTAATGATTAAACTTAAGGAAACGGTGAAGAATATCTATTAGGTCTGTGTGGAAGAGCTGATTTTTGTTACATCACAACACCGGATGAGATTCCCAAAGCTCTCCCCTCCATATAGTAGTACAAATACTAGCTTAGTTCAGATTTTCAAAGTTTTCAAAGTTGCTTCGGAGCACATTGTGCGACCCAAATAATGTAGAGTCTGGATAAGTTTTTAAAACTTAAATGGACTGCATTTATATAGCACTTATCAAGGCTGCTTTAACTGACAAAGTGCTTTACGACTGGCCTCTCATTCACCCAGCCACATACACTTAACAAACCTATAAATACTTTTGTTTTGCTCCCATTTTTCACAAGTTGAAGTTAAAGAGGAAAGACTTATCTATGCACACAAAAGGTTTATTTCTCTTAGATTTTGAGCACAAATTTGATTAAAAAAAAAAAAAAAAGTGAGCACTTTCTCAGGATAATCCATGCACGTGACATGTGGCACATACGATTCACAGTTCACGTGCAGTTTCACCTTGAAAAAACATTTATTAGGCACTTTACTATGAATAGTTACAAATAGGGCTAAAGATGTGCCTTTTCTCAGGGGAGGAGGGGAAGAAAACCAGTCGGTATCTGGTGTGACAACCATTTGCCTCAAGCGGTGTGACATCTCCTTCGCACAGACTTTATCGTTGGTTGGTTGTTGATTGTGGCCTGTGGGATGTTGGCCAACTCCTCTTCAATTCCTGCGTGAAGTTGCCGGATATTGGCAGGAACTGAAACATGCTGCCGTACACGCCTATCCTTAGCATCCCAAAGATGCTCAGCGGGTTTCATGTGTGTGTTGAGAGTACAGGCCATGCAAGAACTGGGATGTTTTCAGCTTCAAGGAATTGTCTGCAGCAGCCATTCCCGAACTTCAGAATGCTGCAGCCCAATTTGAAATCTGAAAATCTTATGCACCAAAATCTTAAATTACAACTCTGATCAACACACGAGAATAAGGCCCTACATATTCTATATATTAGGAGGAGGGGGACACAGGAAGGGAGGGAGAGACAGGGAGGAAAGAGAACATGCAGAGGCACAATGCAACTTTCACTTAAAGATTCAAAGTAATAGTAATGATAGCAGGAGTGGTAATAATAAGTTTTTAAAAAAAACACACTTCCCCAGCATGCCAGACACCATCGAAGGTGAGCATCTGCCCACTCCAGTCAATTACGACGAGCATGTAGGTGGGCTTCCCTGATACTGTTTCTCACAGTTTGTGCAGAAATTCTTTGTTTGTGCATGTACTCTGCGATTGTGAGGCGGGTTGGATGTGCTGCCCAATTCTCGGAAACAACAATGGAGACGGCGTATGGCAGTTAAATGAACGTTCAGTTCACGGGCAACAGCTCTGGTGGATTCAGCATGCCAACTGCACGCTCCATCAAAACATGTGACATCTAGTGCTGTGTGATCAAACTGCACATTTTAGAGTGGCCTTTTATTATGACCAGTCCAGGGCACACCTGTGCAATAATCCTGCAGGAGTACCTGGATAATGACATCAGATCCACTGGCCTGTGCATTTTATTCTGATATTAACAAGCATTCGCATCACACCTCTCAACAAACAGTACATCTCACATCATGGGAAGTAATGCCACTGACGAAAGTTAGGTGACCTTCTAACTTCCACTGCATACGGACCACATTTACATCTGAATAAAGCTCCATCTACACTTGTCTGTTCGAGTGTGTCATATACAAATAAAAATCACCCTTGGCCACATGTATGAGTCTCTTCTGGCCAGATTGCAAATCTGATCACAATCTGTCTCAGTTTTCCTGGGTTACATGCAAATCAGGGTCTGCTCTCCAGTGTTGGCCTACTTGAAACTGCTTGATAACTGCCAAAAATTCAAGAAGAAGAATAACTTCTGCACTGCAGCAGTGCAAAAGTCACAAAGAGAAGACAGACTGACTGCTGACTGAAAAACTGTAGTTACACCGTGTAGTTATATAGGCTTCTATATGTGACAACTTTTGACTTTTATTCCCGACATTTTAACACAAATATCTGTACTTTCTACTCCTTACGTGTTCACACAGGCTTATTATGTTAGTTTTATAGCATTTGAGGGAAATAATCGATTATTTTTATTTTGCATCATTGTGTGCGACCGATTTCAACTTAAATGGTTGGGACAATAGCGCACAGACAAGATGATATCTTGGTGTATTCATCAGTGCATATCAAACATGGCAGTCACTGCAAAAATGAATATGTGCAGTACATAAAAGACATAACAAGATGAAACAGACTTTTATGCTTTGAGTACATTTCAAAGCCTGTACTTTTTCACTTTTACTTCAGTCAGAACTTCTAATTTTGCAGCTCTTTTTAACATAAGTATCTGTACTTCTACTTGAGAAAAGAACGTATGTACTTTGGCCACCTCTGCTTCTTTGTGAGACAGATGCATTTGCACCTTTTCAACATCTGGCAAGAATCCATCTCTGCTGAAAATGGTCACAGAGGCAGTTTGAACTACTGGATTTCAGTCTTGAATTCTTCTTGGATCCATTTATTATTTGAGATGTAGCTATCCAATCCACCCATGACACAGGACTAGTGTAAATGGAGTCTGCTCAAGATGTGAGCCTGCAGATGTGATATAGCTGTTCCGCTCTCATTCCAACCTGGCACTGACCTTGTATTTTTCCTTATCCAGATAGGATATCCAGATACAGCAAGTTAATGCCAGGTGTAAATGGGGTATGGGAGTCCTTTGGAGGATAGAGCCTCTGAAATGGGACACATCAAGCATGTGTTATTAAAATAGCTTGACTGTTTAACCTGTATTTATACTGAGCAGGTGGGCTGAACATGCTCTCCTGCAGCAATACCCTATGTAAAGTAACACTAACATAGAAATTTAGACAGGAAGAAACTTCACAAGCAACTGAACACCCTCATGTCTTCAAATCACAGAGGACAGATTTAAAACTCACAGTTTTTAAAAAGAGCAAATGCATGTTTTTATTTGATGTGGATCAGTGGAGCTGAATGCTGTGCCTTGGGACCCGCAGTGTCCCCGGAGAAGTTCACATGGGAATTCTGTAATGTAATTTCACTCCAGATAATAACTGTGGAACTGTATTTTAACCCCCCCCTTTTTTTAAGTATACCCATTTTGTTTTTGTAAATGTTTTACCTTGGCCTCCCAAAGTAAGGGGTTGAAAGCATAAATTATTCATGCACAGATGCAATTTAGTCAAAACAACAACATATACAACATTCCCCGTTCTCATTTAAGGTTCAGTTCCATATACATTCTAATTTTACATTGAATTTAATAACCTTTAGTTTTTCCGGAGTCTACATGAATCAGCCATAGTGTGGAAACCTGCACAGTACAATACTCAATCAGAAAAATAAATCTACATGACTTCCAAATTGCCAGATTGTGGGCAAAATTATGTGGGCTGTGACATGAAAATACATGAGAGAAGACTTGGTGGAGTGTTTTTATTTTGATGCCTCAGCAACCTGCAACAAAAAAACACCACCTGACCTAAACCTGCATTGTGGGACTTTTACATTTAAATGAACATCAGTTACAGCACATTCATGCTCTTGCCAAACAATTTTTCACAATGCTTATTACACCTATCACCGCCAAGTAAATCTCTCTGTATTTCACAGTATGCCAGAGTTTTTAAAATCTGGTGTCTGTGGCGACTTTCCTGCACTGGTGCACCAGTTGTTATACATCAGCAGTGATTGGTTTGCCAGAGCTGATGGAGGGAGCAGGAGCCTATATCATATATCATGTGCAGTTCATGGTCCAATCCAAATTGGATCTAAAAATAATTTGTCTCTTGCCATATACATATTTTTTTTCCAAAGTTAGGTCCCATGGTGGTGCACCAGAAGGGCCATGACTTTCCACTCTCTTTTCAGGGCAGAGGAGTTGGGGAGGGAAGTGGTTATGTGGCCCTGGTGGGCGGAGCTTCCAGTACATTACATAGCGTTACATTCAACAAACAGTAAAACACATGAAAGTCAAAACTGAACACTAAAATCAATTATTTGTGTTCATCAAGTCATCTGTCAGCTTAAGAAAAAGAAATGCAATAACTGTGTTATAACAGAGTGTAAATCATAATAGTATAATTTAACATTGGTTGCTTTGGAAAAGTAGACCTATATGCAGTAGTATAGTTTTTACATGAGTTTAAAAAAAAAAAAAAACAATGGCCACAATTCAGGTAGGCTGGGAACTTTTGATTTTTAAAGGCTACCCAGAAGTCTCTGTTGTAGCCAATGGAGAGATGTAACGGTACCTGTCTATTGGCAAAACCAAAAGAATGTTTCACAACAATCAGTATTTAATGTTTTATTGGGCTGTAATAAATCAAAATTCAGGTTTAGTCTAATTTTCAGGACAAACAGGACAGGATTCTGGACGACTGCTCATGATCTGGGACTGCCCTGACTTCACTGTGACATCACTGGATGCAGGGAAAAAAACAGACTTTGTAGCAGATCAGTTTTCTCTAACAATACAGCACTTCTTTCTTTAATGAACACTTTCTGGACATCCACACAAAAGTGCAGAATTTTCCCTTTGAGACCTTTGTGGTGTGTCCATCTTCCACTCACACACATAAAAGTACCTCATTTTCTTGTTACTCACACATCTTTTGAATTATGGTGCTACGTATCAAAAGGTCACAACACACCATACAGGTGCAATAACAATTTAATGAAGGTTAAGTAAAAAGAAACGGGGGCAGAAACCTGAACAAGAAAATACAGCCTGGAGCAGCATTTGATGAGGTCCAACAGTGTAGGACCACTAGATCAAGTTACTGGGAGTCATTTGCTCCTTGTTTTTTCTTTTTGTTTGTTTATGTTTTTGTCTTAAAGTGTGCAGAAAAGGTGGTACATGGTTACTTTTGCACCACCAACACACCAATGATCTATGATTTTCTGTCATGGTAACAGAAGCACACCGTCCCAGAAGATGCGTTTGTTTTAAGGTATAAGTTCAGCTACTATCAAAACACACTGGTCATATTTCAGGCAACACTATATATAACAAGAAGAAACGTGGGTTCCACAGTGTAGTTAGTGTATTATCTGGTGGTATTAATAATTATTGAGACAGAAGAACAGCATTTCAACATTAATCAACATGATAATGAACCTAATATAAACTGCTCATGATGCATGCAGATCACAGGCCTGTGATCTGTCACCATCTGTCTCAACAGATATTTTACAAATCTTCATATTAAAAACAAATGAAATTCGTCAAAGCAAGTCATTACACTTAATTATACAAATTAAATATTAAGAATAATATAGCATATGCTACAGCTTTATTTATGGTTCTTTGATATGCCAATGAAATTTATTCGTGTAGGATTTTTACAGCGTTTTCTCCTCTTTTGTCTCAGGATTGGGGGGTCGTTGCATCCTAATTTTTAACTTTGCACTTTGCGGTGGGCTTAAAACTCAATGCCCAGAGGTAGAAAAAGTATGTATATTCTACTTAAGTAGAAATACACATAGTTGTTTTAAAAAGACTCTGAAATGTACTCCAAGTATAAGTAGTAAAAGTTTAAGTAAAAAGTCACAGTGTGAAGGACATTTTTACTGCCTGTTTCTGTGTAAAGGTAACTGAAACCATCTGCTCTTCTCGGTCAGCTTGTCATGTTATGCCTTTTTCACCTTGTTACATTGTTTGCATAATTTTTCATGGTGCAACATAAATTTTTGTATTGTTACATTTTTATCGTGGCATTATGTAATTTTTTCATTTTGTGACATCTTATTCACCTTGTTAGGTCTTTTAAGTCTTGTTATGTCATTCTTTGTCTTGTTACATCTTTTTCATTTTGTTACATTGTTTATGTTGTTTGTTTTGTTACATCATTTTTCATTGTTAGGTCTTTTTTTTCATCTTATGTTTTTTTCATCCTATTATGTCTGTCATGCTTGATATGCACTGAGGGACACAACAAGAAATCATCTTTTCGATGTGTTATTGTTCCATCTGTTTAAGTTGAAATCAGTCTTGATGTTTGGAAGACAGCGCTCAATGATGCAAAATAAAAAAAATAATCAATAATTCCCCTCCAGAATTAATAAAAACTAAAGAAGCCTTTATTGTGAAAATGTAGGGTTTAAGGGAGTACAAATATTTGTTTTGGTTAGTAAGTTGTCAGAAATATGAATACTCAAGACTCCAGTAAAGCACAGATACGTGAAAACTACAAACTATTTTCACTCAGTTACTTCCCACCTCTGTCAATCCCCCCATATCACAGCTACTGGTGCTCAATTAATAATACAGTCACATCCTCTTGAAGAGCAGCCTCACATTTCATTTTGCTGACTTCTAAGAAATGCACGAAAACCTGCACAGTATGTTAATGGAATCGTAATTGCTGTTATTAGGGCGAACTTCACTTCAAGAACTTGGGCAGAGGTCTAATCACAATCAGTTATTGGAAACACCTGCGTGGGTGTGCAGACCCCATTAACACTGGAAGTTGCATTTACAGCCGTCAACAGTTCACTTTGTGAAAAGCATGCCAACATCTTTTGATAACCTGTATGCGGTATGAGATTCTGTATGCCAAGGCCGGGTCCAAAACCTTGGATGAAAGAAAAGTCTAAACTGTAGATGAAAACAAACTGCATGAAGCAAACAATATTTGAAAATACAGCATGTTCTCAGGGTTATACATAAACCAGGGAGGAAATATAGGATTTCTATTACCTCCAACAGCTAAAAAGTTGTAGTTTTTTTTCCATTAATATAATATGTTGGCATGCACTAGGCCAGTGCTAACAGATACTGTTCTTAAATGCCATATTTCAAGAGGATGTGGCATCAAAGGCTTTGCTCAGATTGCAGGCAAATCAAATTTGTTTCTCAAATCAGAACCTCAAGACAGACTGTCCACGCTGCTATTTGGAAGAGATCAAATCAGAGTTGTGTGCCCAGACATCACCATACGATCTGCATGGATTGCTGTGGTGTCAACATAGGCGTTAATAACTATGTGCGCTGGTGATGCGTCTTCCCAGAGTGGGAGCATGAGAAATAGAGATCCATCATCTCGCCCTCCGAACGAGTCGTGGTACACAGCTCTTCCATCAGACCAGACAAACTCTGTGTTGTCCTCCGTGCTGCTCAGCTAGCAGCAGTGTGGATTTTGCTCAGCTGCACTGATGCACTTCTGTCACTCTAGATTTCATGTTGTTGTGTATTGCATTTGTCATCCAGACTTTCTAAAATCTTTTATGTAAAGACAAAGCATACTATGATTGGTGCTACTGTTTTCCTACTGAATCACTCATATGGTCTTGCTGTTACAAATTCATAGTGATTATCTGATGATGTGTGATGAAGTTTTCTTTCAGTAAGGCAGCACAAAAACAGTAATGTACTGCTTCCTACACACTGTGCTTCTTGTACTTTAAATGCAAGTTCAAACACCAACACCAACTCCCTCCTGACCCAAACAAACACATCAAATGAGCACAAATTGGCACTCCTCAGCCACACAGGACACTCTAATTCACTAATTGCTGCACTCTTTATAGAGGTTATGCACGTGTTGTCACAGTTGGTGGAGTCAATGCCGTTACACTCACTGAGTGACGAACAGACCGGCGTTCGTTTTCAGCTTGAACACTGCAAAAACACAAAAAGAAAATGCAGCTAAAATGAGCTGTTGTGCGATTGACTGCACAAATAGATTCAACAAGAAATCGCAAGAAAAGAGAAGGAAATGGATTGATGCACTTCACAGAGACAACTGGAGTCAAGGTACTGAAACGTAGATTTGCAGTTGCCACTTTGGGCCACGTATGTTGAATTTTTGGGTAAAAAAAACTTAAGTTATATGCTGTATTGACTAATGTTACTTATGAATTAAATATTTAGCATTAGCATTTAGCATTCATAATATATA
>JAJHUR010107326.1:602-13543 GCA_027495735.1 Lutjanus campechanus
CGAAGATACACCGGTTGACACTCCTGAAATGCTGAATGATGTTCTGGAGACACCAGACATCATTCAGCAAACAACAATCGATCGTGAGGAGACCACCAAGAAAACAGAGGATGCTCCACTTGACATCCCTGAAGTGTCTGATGACGTTCAAGCGATGTTAATCGACATCGCTGACATCCCAAAAGACACTCGGGACACATCAGAAGACATCCAAGCGACTCAGGTCAGGTCAGTCAGCTGTCCAAAGTCCAGTCTCTGTGTTTTCTTGTGAGTAAAACGCTGCAGTTGGGTTTATGGGGTTTATGTTAAAGTAGTAGATTGTATATTGTATATGCATGTATAAGTCTGTCTCTTATACACATCTAGATGTGTATAAGAGACAGCTTCTGATCAATTCAGGTCAGTTTCATTAATATAGTGCTGAATCATCTAGCATCTCAGGGCACTTTTCATATAGAGCAGGTCTACACCATACTCTTCATTATATTAATTCTAATAATATTCACTCAATGAGCAATCCTACCTGCCCACTTTGGACTTGTGGGCTCATGGCTGGTGCTTGGAGCTGGATCTTGATTCACAAGTTTCCCAGTTATGTGGCGTCGCATCAGACTGTTATTTAAGTTATATAACATTATGCCACAATGCCACACAATTCATTGACTTGATAATTAATTAACTTGAAAGGTGGTTTGAAGGCAAAGTTCAACGTCTTGCCTTACCCGTTTCATCGTCCTCATTTGTCGTTTCAAACCGTGAGCTCGTGCCAATTTTAGCGCATTTGGCTGCGTTCTCCGCGCCACCCTTGCTCTGCACGGACGTGTTACGTCAGGGTGCGTCTGCAAGAAAAAAAAAAGAGCTGCCAGTGGAGGCAGAGGCGACCCAGGGACAGTGGTAGCAGCATAATCAACCCAGCACAATGACTTAACACCGGCCCAAAAAAAAAAAAAAAAAAAAAAAAAAGAGCGAACACTGGCCCTCGCGGCCCAATCATTAGACCGGCCCACCGGGAATTGTCCCGGTCCTCCCGATTAGCCACTCCGGGCCTGCCCTGTAAATGTCACTGCTCCATTTAACTATGATGTGCACATGATCATCAAGGTCTCTCCACAGTGAGCAACAACACAAAACACTCAGCACGTGTCACTGTGCACTCACATTGGGAAAAAAGAAAACCTTGATCATACTTGTTAAAATAGTGAAGAGTTGTTGTGCAATTGACTACAAGGTAAGCGACATACTTTTAAAAGGGCTTTTTTAACAGACTAACAAAACACACGTGTCTTGACAGAAACCAGGGTCACAGCAACTGAGGACGCTGATGTCATGTTCTCGTGGTTTTTGGGAACTGGCAATATGGGGATGGTAACAACCTCAGCGGAAGTTTTGTTCTACAATTACCTACAAATTGCACTTAGTGCGTTTTTGCAGCAATATCTTTAAATGTGACTGTTTTTTAGGCAAAAACTGAAGTTGAATTATCATCAAATGAGGGGAAATACCTGGTACTGGTAGTGTAGGGAGTTATTTGTAATAGCATTTACAGTATCACGGTGCAGACACACAGAATCCACTGAGGACGCATCTGGACGCAATGGACTGCTACAATCTCAGGCTGGTGGGTGACGTACTGCCCCATATGGAGAAATAGTAAATGTTAATGTTTTACATGAATTGTATGTCTCATAAGACTTCCGTGTCTCATACTATGATTTACTCATGAAAGTGGCCACTTTCACATGTTTCTCAAACAACATAATTATAAGAATTAAGTATGAATCAAGTAAACATGTATGTTGTTTATCAGTAAAATACTGACATCTTATATATCTTATATCATCATATGTAAGGTCTTTGTAAGGTTTTTATACAATACAAGATTTTGATTTCACTTATGGTTGCCAAATAGTCACAGTTCTGATAAATTACTAAAGATAAAAATATTGTGCATTTACTTACTTATAATTTCCCAAATGACGAATGTTTCATATTTCAAATAATCTTTAGTTGCAGCCCTCCTGCTGTCAATTGAATTGACAACTGTCAATGGATCCAGTGTGTCTGCACCATGATACAGTGAGAAAATAGGACTCAACACTTTAAATCAGTATAAGTGTTGAGTGTCCAGTCAAGCATTCCTTAGGAAAGGGAGGTTCTGTAGAGGGAATTTGGACATGATCATGATAGAGGATGCCTGGCTCACATACATGACCGAAACACTGTGTCTATGATAAATTCAATGTCACTCATTGTCGATTCCATCGTCGTTAATATTTTCAAGAATTTTTTTTTTTAACTCTTTGTATGACAGTTCTATCCATTCATAGCAACCATGCACTGCAAGTTCATTTCCCTATTTAGTGTGGTGGGTTTCACACGAGAAAATGTGTATGTATACGCAGTGACTATTGGCCGTCATTACACGACAGGCTGAACTGTTTGAAGACAGGGCTTGAGAGATCAGACCGAAATCAAACAAAGTAAAGAAGCTATGAGAAGTGTAAGCTTTGCCATTATCTGGAGAGGAGAAGATTAAATATTTGGTCAGTGAATTTAAAAGGCCTGGGGACGTGTTCTCTCTCCAACCCCAGCAAAACTTCCAGATGTCATTTCTCCTGGGTGTTTGAAAAAGTTCATTGTTTTGATGAACTCCCCAGATTTCCGCCAATATTCATCACTTCATGTCATTATTTCATCACCACGGCCCATTTCTTCTTCCCAACATGGAACACAGTCTGACATTTGAAATGAAGAGTAAATAAATCGCACTGATAAAAACAAGAACTAGAAGTTTGACAAATTTTACACGAGGTTAGCAGATTAAAGTCATCTGTAAGTACAATACAACATGTGCTAATGTGCTCATCGTGTTCTATAAGATCATCATATGTTTGAGATATATATTGTTTATCACTGAAGACCCTAAAAATATCAAGATGTTATTTCGAAGCCATATCGCCCAGCCCCAACTGCTGTAACACCAACTGAGGGCCAGACCTTATTGCCCACCATCAGTGTTGGACCTCACTATTGCTGTTGTGGTTGAATGGGAGCAAATCCCTGCAGCCAGGCTCCAACATCTGGTGGAAATACTGAAACCAGAGGAGTGGAGGCTGTTGTTGTTGTAGCAGCGCCTTACTGCCCATGGTTTTGAAATGACATGTTAAGGTGTCCACATACTTATGGTCATGTCATGTAATTACTAAAGAAGAGATGTATGACTCATAGGGCTGGGGCGATTCATCGATGCAATCAATGTCGTCGATTACGAAAATACGTCAATTTGCAGAACTATTAGGTCACTATGAGCTGCAGGGCCCGGTCATGGATTCACCCAGGGAACAAGCTGCAGAGAGAGCAAGCCTCAAGGCGATCATCTACAGTGTGGGAGTGTTTTAGACAGAGACGCAACAGTTTGGCTCGCTCTAAGCTCCACAAACTGGACATGTGTTATCACAGCACAGCTGCTCTTCACGAGTACTGGAAGTGAAGCACAGAGCGACCTATCCTCCTCCTGCAGCAGCTGCATCGTCCTGTTTTCTTTCTGTCAGCACCCCTGCACGATACATGAGGATTATCAATGCGTGGAACATGTTTCTGTTGGTAGAAGTTAAGATAGAGTTTCTACACCACCCCCGTGTTAAAAGTGATGTCTGCACCGCTGCTACGCCATGTGTCATCTAACCGTGTTATTTGGCCGTTTTGTTCTTTCTGTTCACCTCATCAGCCACGTAAGAGTCAGAAATGGCTAAAACTAACATCATAGGATTTTCTTTCTCCACACTGCAGTGTTCCTGCAGCCTAGCTGAGCTTCAATGGATCTGAGAAAGAGGGGGTGGGAGGAAACTACTCGCGTCCACTATAGTTGTATATTAAATACGATTTCAACCTATTTAATATAAAGTCTAGGGTTCCATCTCATTATTTAGACTGATGTACTCATTTTTGAACACACAACTGCTGCATATTGCTGCTTTAATATCTGTGGCGGGCGGTTGGAATAATCTTTCAGTGAAAAGTCTCGTAATGATTTGGTTGTTTTGGTTTTTGCACACTTTGCAGCTCAAGCCTTCAAGTCACTGTGCTTTTGACTGTCCCCACATCACGCAGACTTAAATCTTGTTAGCAATTAAAACATCACACTGTACGACAATTTTTCAAATCCAAAACTCTAACCGAAAGCAACTGCTCACAATTAGCGGCGAGACTTGATATATTTACGGCAGTGCTGCGTCTTTGTCTCTGTGGGTGGGAATTTCTTCTTTTGGAGAGATGTGATAAAGATCCAAACAGATGTATGGGGCTGCCAACGAGTGTAATAACATGCATTCACATGTACACACATGCGTCGCATATACCGAACATACATGAACATGCTGCGCTGTACAGTGTATCCAGTTGGAGTTGATCAGTAACACACTTGTCTGTGTGTGCTTGTGTGTGTGTAAATCAATCACTGCACAACCATCCCGGGCTGGGTTTCATTATTTGTTCAACATGCCCTCTGGGGAATCCCCGGCGCCTTCATGAGTGTCATTCCATTGGTCCGAAAGACGTGAACGTGGTGAGATCAACCCTCAGAGGGCTGAGGGAGCGAGTCAACATCGATGATCACTCAGGGGTGTATATCACCCCAGCCCAGTCTTACTCCCTGCTCGTCACTTAGCCACCAACTACATTCTCGTGGTTCAAGTTGCTAATCAGACTGTTCTCAACTACCAGCACATGGAGAAGGAAGTCTTGGATATCTGTTACCAGGATACATGGGCGCTGACTTGAGTTGAACATTGTCAAAAAATGTCAGCCTACATAACGCTAAGGTGTGTTGTGGTGTTAGGTAGGGAATACAATTTTCCCGAAAATGACATTTTCTATTCTGCGAACAGAGGCACACCATCCAAGTGTTTGTGGGTTCCAAAACTGATCGCTTCAGTGTTTTATCTGCTGGTATTAATCATTCATCTGGAATTTTGTCTGAGATTCCAAATGTGGCAGCAAACCTCAGTCCAACGGATTTTATCCCTCCAGTGCAGCGCACAATTTACATCTTCCTTGTTGAATATTTCTGAAGTATTTCCACACAAAGCTGGTGGCAGACATCGTGTTGTGTGTCTCATTTAGATGGTAGAGCCAAAAGTTACGGTATTAATAATCAGAGTGCTTGAATTCATGGCACTTTGTGATTGTTAACTGATTAATTAAAGCGCTCAGTGTGCTCGGCCGGTAACACATAAGGAGCAACAAAACACACACTACCCCAGATGAAAATTAAATCTAAAGAATAATATAGCACCTGCTATGACTTTATTTTCCTTTCCTGTCAAACGTCGATTAAATTTATTAAGGTACAACACAATGTCCCCCCACAGATGGCGCCTATGCCAGGATATCTGCTGACTGCACTGGAAACCCCGAAACACTGGCCTTTTGGAAATAGTTAGAAATTTGAGAAATATGTTTCTTCATTAGATTTACTATCTTTGGACAGTACCAGGCTGAGCTGTTTCATCATTTTCAGCCATAAAGGGATAGTTCACCCAAAAATGAAAATTCAGTTGTTACCTGCTCACGCTCATGCAGACTGAAGTTTGGGTTGAAAGACATCATTTACACCATGTTTTTTAGCCTAAATCTTCACTGTAAATTCATAGCTTGGAGCCATGTTCATGTGTGTGTGTGCACACTGTCTGAACTGGGTGTGTGCGGTGTTACAGTGTGCATAAGCAAGTGAACAGCATGTTGAGACATTAGGAAACTTGGGTTACACCAGACGAGCAGTATGGAGGCTTTTTATGTTGTTTTATTGTTTTTTTTTATGTTTGAAAATTGTTTGAGAGGTTCATGTGAAACTCCAGCAGTGTTTTGTGGACTGAAAAAGTAAACCTTGAATCCACATGAGGGTGGGTAGATAATGACTGAATTTTCATTTTTGGGTGACCTATCCCTTTAATGCTGAGCTAAGCTAACTCTCTGTTTGCTCCAGCTCGGATGCCAAGTCAATTAGCACAGAGCAGATCAAATGGGCAGGAAGTCAGACACAGAACAGGCAGGGAGAATCAAGTTAATTTTCAAAATAAAAGACCTTGTGCAGACTCACGATCATGAAGACAGACAGAAAAGAAACTATTTTACACCTGCTTATCCATGGTAGAAGCACAAAGAGCGAGGAAAGATGACATAGTCAACAAAATCTGAGCAAGTAAACACAATCAGGCGGGCAAAACGCTCCACTGCTGAAATGCTTCTGAAACACTACTGGTGGGGCCTGCAGCCATACGATGGGCAGATCAGAACTGTGGTGCAGACATGCCATGCTCAGTGGAATCGGTATTGTGGTACTTCTCCATGACATCACAAATCAAATATATTTTTTCCTAAAACGAAGCTTATATCCAACAGACATGAGGAGCATATACCATCCTTTCACAATATCATAGCTGGTCCACAATGGATGGTTACAAAATTAGCACTAATAATCTAAATCCTCTAAAAATGTAACACTACTTTGTAAACATATATACTCATGCAGCATGCCATTAAAAAAGCTTAAATTCCTGTTTCCATTGATACCATTCATTTCCAGACACAGTCACAGAAGCAGGTACAATCAGCACCACAAACAAACAGTCCAGTCGATCCAATTCAGTGAGATATTCAGTCCAAAACACACAATTTATGTTGAGAAATCCACAGAAACTGCCAAAAAAACACCCAGCAAAAGCAGTAATCCTCCACTTCGATCGTCTCTCTCTGTGCTGCACTGCATACACATAGCACATCTGGTCTCCGCTGCAGCCTAACATTTTGACTGACCCCTCACTTGAGCCAATAGGAGCTTCCATGCTCTGTCCAGAGCCCACAATAGCCGATGACAGTCTGAATTGAAAGTAAGAGCTTGCCTCTCTTCTCCCATGTAAAGAGAGAGCTAATTGCAACAGATTGTGTGGATGACTGGCACTTTGTATAGCCAACGAAATCCCCAAAATTACAATGTGCAGCTTTTACTTATAAAATAAAGCCACAAAAGAAAAGGTACCTTTACTTAGTTTTACTGTGAGTTGCTTCCCATATGACCTGTTTTAACACCACAGCAAACTTACTTTGATTCCTTTATATGCACAAAGCTAACTTTTAACAAGTATTGGAGTCCCATACTGTATTTATGCTTCAGTTATTCTCAAGCAGTGGGTTCTTGGGGTCTCATAATTACCTTTTTTGTTTTAAAAAGAAAATGCTTTGACATACCCTTAGAAAAATGTGTATAATTTTCTGGGGTATCACATTTGAATTGGCACTAGGTAAGGCCAAATGCTGTGGTCAGTTTTAGTCATCTGCACTAATCGAGTCCCTGTGCTTCCTTTTTCCGCATAAATGAGTGTATGTCAGTGTAGTATGTCATCTACCATATAGATACATCAACTGTATTTCACCATCTGACCACTGTTTGCTGAGATGTAAGCTAGCTTTAGCCTCAGTCTTTTAGCATTAATATTAGATCATGAATGCAGCTGCTAGGTGACTTTACATTTACACTTTCACAGGGTTCTTGTTTTAAAATGCGTCAGATGGAAACATGAGCTTGATACTTACCTGACTCAAGTCGAGTTAGCAGTATTTACATCAAATTTAGGGTGCTTTGTGGCACTTATCACTAAGTTAGTACTTTCACTTGAGTAAATACAAAGTTTTACTTGTAATTGAGTATTTCTACATTGTTTTATTGAATCGAGTACTTTTTTTTTTTTTTTTATCAATTCAAAATTCAAAATCAGCATCTTTTTTCCACAAATCATGACCCGGTTATTCACATAACATAATGCATAATCCACAGACCTTGTGAGAAGTTCTATGTAGGAACTACTTTCATTCTTCAGCAGAATCTACCGAAACTACTTTAGAATCTACCAGAACTACTTTCTAGAAAGAAAGTAGCTCCTACGTGCTGCTAACAACACAGTCTGTGGATTACATTTTGTAACCAGGTCATGAGTTTTGGAAAGAGACAATGTATTTTCTTGCTGCTTTGAACACCTCATACTGAGTGCATTTAGTCCCATTATATTGGAGAGAAGGCAGACATCTCTATGACTGATACCTCTAAAACTACACAACTCTCAAAATCTAGATCTATAAATAGCACTACAGGCCAGAGGAAAAACATGTATTTTTGATTTTGGGGTGAACTGTCCCTTTAAATGCATCCATCATCTTCATAATTTGTTTGATGTGATAGTCTATTAGGTAAACTTCAGCGCCACAGGAGTTAAAAAAAAAAAAAAATACAGTAACTGAAGAAAGACGTTGAAAAAAAGAAAAACGCTGCCAGTCAACCGTTTGCAAGAAAAAAACAGAGGCCACAGCAACTGGCAATTCTGTGTCAGAATTTCCACAATGAGCAGAAAGTGACTAACAGCAGCTCACTGTGCTACACTGCACAAGCATTCAGCACACGCCAAAGCAAACCGCCCTCTCTCTTCCAGCATGCAACCACCCTACAGAATATGAATTAAACAAATAACCTCAGCACCGTTAAACACGGCAAATCATTATTTCATTTTTCCTGAGGTGATGAATGGGTCATAAAGAACGTGAAATAATGATAATCCTCACTCCTCCCTTTCTATTCCTTCTAATTCATGCCTCCTTTTTTTTTTTTTTTTACTACTTTTTCCCTCTGTTTTGAGACTTTATTATTTATTTAAAAGCTATAATTTCACACTGGCCATTTTCCCCTTTTTCAAACCTTTCTCTATCAGCACATTGGACATCCTGGGAATACAAGAATGTACTGCTTCCATTGTCCGGGCAGTTTCTGGATCGTCAGGCCCATTAGCTTAGCATGCATGGTTTCACATAATAAGCCACTGGGGGTAGTCCAGTCATTCTGTCGATGTGAATTCCACTCAGAGTTTCCACAGTAGATTTCCCAGTGGATATTTGGATTCGGCTATTTGATAAAGAAAATAAAATCTTAAGTAAACAAATACTTATGACACACACACTTTGTTTGAGTTGTGCATCTGTGGCTGTACGACTCAGATTGCCTGGTTTCCCCTGCGATTTAAAGGAGCAGTTTTGGTGTGAGTTGCTCAGTTTTGGGGTATAGCCATTGAGATGTCTGCCTTTTCTGGAATATAATGGGACAAAATTGCACTTGGCTAGGGGAGCTCAAAGCACCGAAAAATACATTTCAAAAACTAACCATCTTTGTTTCTTACCAGAAATCATGACCAGATCACTCAGGATAATCCACAGACTTTGTTTCATGTTGGAACTGTTCTTTCTCTACAGAAAATTCAAGTGCGGCTACTTTCTTTCTGCTAGACAGTGCCATCTAGTGCCACTATCTTGAAGAGAAGTCAGACAGCTCTTGGGCTGATGTCTCCAAAACTTGGCAACTCATACCAAAAACTAGATGGATAAGTAAAAGGAAAAATATGTATTTTTGTTTTGGGGGTGAGCTGTCCCTTAATAGCTTTTTCATTTACTTCTCTCTTATTCAAAAACAGCAGCATTTTCAGCCTCATGTCCTCATGTGAAACATCATCTTATCCACTGTGACAGCATAGTATTATCAGGAGCCGAACAGACAAGAGGGGTTCTCATCACATCCAGTTAACTGAACAGGCTCCTCCGGTTCCGCCATATGGTGCCTTTACCAAACCAGTAGTTGTGTGGTCATTTCCACATGCTGATGATTCATACAGGGCCATGTGGGTGCCAGGGTAAACATTGTTGGAGGAAAGGCCGTTGCTCAGCTTCGTGCCACAAACTTCAACTGTTCAAAGACATAATTGAAAAATGTGTGGTCTCTGAACAAGTCTGGAGAAACTTGGAAAACCAAAGTGCGTTGGTTTCATCTGCAGGAACTTTTTTGAAGATGAGTGAAATAATAATTGGGGGTTCAAGCTGTGTTTTGATGTTAGGAAACCCAAGCAAAAGACCCTTTAATGGGGCCTTGACGCTGAAGTGATCCCGCTGGTAAAGGATCATGTAGTTGCGGTTTTAGCTCAACTACTTTCCAATTGATGAACTTGGCAAGGTGAAACTCCGAGCGTGGGAGCTCTGCTCCATCCCTGGTGGCTTCATGCTCCATGCAGCCAAAAGAACAGGAGGTGGGGAAAGCAGTGAGGAGTTTTTACTGCTGTAGCAGCACACATGCAGTCGTTCCATCGATGACTCACACCGCTGGCTCTGCATCTTTCCGCAAGAGCCATAAAAGTCAGGGGCCTGTAATGAGTTTCACATTGCAGAGCAGCAGAGCTGTAAATGCACTCCCACTATCTGCAGCTCCTGAGTCACAACACAAACCACCAGCAGACTCATCTCTTCCCTCTCCCACCGTCTCTTTTGGCCAAAACAGGCATTCTGTGGCATCCCTAACATGCTGGTCAGCTATTGCCCATTCATGGTCAGGCTAAATGCTGAGCATGCAGTGTGGAAATCTCCCTGGACTGGTGAACGTTGCCAAGTCAAACGTCTAACATGAGAGGGCAAAGAGATCTGAGAGCTGTTTCACTCCTGGATTTCTTTTTCTTCTCGTCCTCAAAAATGTTATAATTTGGTGGTGACAGCAGGGTCACCATTGTTCTTATGGTTCCCATTTATTGTCACAGAACCAAATAGATGATAAAACTGTTTTGAATATCTGTCAGCTGGCACTTAACATTTTTTGTGAACCAGAGAAAATTTTATTGTAGGCTATTTCTTTTTCTCGTATAAGTCCATAATTATTCTCATGTGATTAAATCCACTGTAGTTTAAAGCCCAAACTGAACATGAAGTTTGTCCTGGACAATGCGAAACATCATGCAATGCATTATTTCATCATCATTTCACCCGTTTGAAGAGATCTCAAGTGTTCTTGACAAATAAATATCTGCATCAGCCTGTTTCTCCAAAGAACATGAAAATAAAACAGAAACTTGCTGCTCTGGTGTAATGCAAACAGATATGCTTAAGTTGGCCCAGCAAATACTTGTATAAGACACCTGAGTTACTTTAGAATCCAAGCTGTTCTCAACCTCAAGGTAACAAAAGCCCACTTCTGATTGTTAAAAAATTCTGAGGACCACCCGCCCAAATAAATACGGAACACAAATCACAACTTGACAAAAAAAAAGTTTAATAATTGTGCTTTTATTAATCAAAGTGTCAGGAATCCAGGATCTCACGCTTTTTGAGCTTATACTGGTGCAGGATTGTCTCCCACATCACTTTTTGTTTCAAAAACTGATGCACTTTGTTTCACTGCATCCGAGGGAGTGTTAGTGTTAGTGGCAAAACATGTTTGTCTCTACCTGATGATGTGCCATTATTGCTGTGGTGATATTCAAACACAACTGGTCATTGGCATTATGTATTTTAATTTGGCAATTTTTATGTCTATCTTTATCTTATCATATATAGTGATAAAAAGAGCTAGCTTTGTAAATAAAAACAATAATAAAAAAAATTTACCATTTGGCTGTATCATTGTCTCTGGGGCCCACAACATGGCACTCTGAGGGCCAGAAGCATGACATGGTCCAGTGATTCTCAACCTTTTTTTGGTCACAACACCCCAGAATAATCAGTTTGGTGTTTGCAAACCACCACAGAAAAAAAAAACAATATTGCAAAAAGTCAGGGTTATATTCCACAGTTTGGTGGGAGATCAGGGCTCTTTTGGAAAACCCACTGCCTTACTTTTTTCAGACCCATCTTGAGACTCCATTTCCCGTCCAGTCTCTTGCTGACCTGAGAATTAAGCTGGAAGACTTAATTGCTCCTGAGTACTTGTTCCATGTGATAGCTATACCAACTTGATCAATCACAATACTGTTGCTCAAAAGAGAACACACTCAGTAAAATGTAATCTAAGGCAAATTATATGACTGGTGTAGGTGATGGAATGTACAAAAAAAACATTCCCCAGTCCAGCCTGAAATAAGGCCCTCATTTCCCATCATGCTTGCTGGACAAAGTGCTATGTCACAGAATGCGAATGTTTTGCTCATGTTTGTAATGTGTCTGTTCAGAACAGGCTGTTTTATGTTAGTGACTGTCATTTTTATTCTGCATTATAGTTTTAACCATGTGTGAGGTGGCTTTATTTTTCTTGAGGCCAGCTGTATTTTGCATAATTTTGAGTCCTTTTCCCTCATGTTAAATATGATTAAAGAGATGGTGTCACTGAAAGCTCTTATTCTTTCCGACCCCCAGAAATGATCTCGCGACCCCCTTGGGGGTCCCAACCCCCAGGTTGAGAACCACTGATTTAAAACCTCTTAACACCACACTGCTGACAAAATGTTACTGCAGTTCTGATTCAACCATAAGTCAGGGAACTCACCCACATGGTGTGACGTCCTCTTTTGATGTTCATAAAAACTCTTCTGGCAGCGAGGCCTCTTCTGGCAGATGCACATTTAGGTTGTATTTCATGGGTAAAAGGCTGGATGGGAAGCTTCCAAATTGTTACACAATTAAAACAAATCAAACAGTTTACTCTTTCAGCATATTTGTGTGACACAACATCTTCACTGTTGCTCTGCAGCCAACAGGTGTTTTACATCAGTGGCTCAGTGCAGGTCAAACTCAAGCGTTGACCCTCAAATCAACACATGCCGCATCTGACAAAACTATTAGATGTTTTTATAACGCTGGTCTCTGTTTATTTAATATTTATTTAATATTTTATGAAAAACACAATTATATTGCAGTGTCTTTTTTGGAGATGTTGTAAAATAAATGTTGTTGATGTTGTAAGGATGTTGTTAGCCGCCCACTGGCAATCCCAAGATGCCTCGGGTTGAATCTCTGAACCGATCAGAGGCTGTGTTCCTGCGTTGTACGAGACAGCGATGATCCTTCGGTGTATTAAGGGATCCTTCAAAATAAAATTTGCGGGGATGACAGTAATGAGTTCAGACCCGTGTTAGGCATCACATGACCACAGT
>JAJHUR010107327.1:1178-15840 GCA_027495735.1 Lutjanus campechanus
ATAAATGAATTTGTTTTGTTTTCTGACTGACGTCCTGTCTAACACAGGTTGTGATGTACTGATGTTCTTCAGTTATCTGAGAGGAGGGAAGAGAAATTTTGTAGCATTAATTAGAAAAATGAGACTCTCACTTTTCCTCCATTTGCTTTTTTTAATTAAAAAAAGCACAAACTGTCACTAATGAAACACTTTGTTTCTTGTGATTTCTGTCCAATAATGTCATAAATCATTTTTCAGGAGCAAATATGAGCCTGCGAGTTAGAAAATAAACATTTTGTCACTTTGTCTTTGAATCGAATCACGTCACATGTTGTTTTCAGCATCAGAGAGCTGTAGTTTTATCAGTACAGACCGCCACAATACAACAATACAACAACACAGACACACAATGAGAGCAGCGACGTGAGGAAAACGTGTGTGTGTGTCTGTGAGTGTGTGTGTGTGTGTGTGTGTGTGCTTTAACTCTGGGACTGCTGCCCATAAAGTCTCATTAATTTCATGGCAACAGGCCCACTGGACTACAGACAGAGAGCTAAACCTTCTGCTGATGAAGCTGTGTTCAAACACCAGCAGACAAAACTGTTCCACTGTGTGTCTCACCACTTGGCTGCTCGCACTTTGTTTGTGTTTGTGTGTCCTTCTTGTTGTGCGTTTGTGAGGACCGGTTTTAAACGGCGTTGTGAGGACGTTTCAGCCGAAAGAGAAAAACTCTAATTATGGATTAAGGTCGGTCGTAACTTTATTCTGTGACCTGGTCAGGAGTTTCAAATCAATCAATCAATCCATAAATAATCATTAGCTGCTGTCTGATACAACATAGCTCACAATCAGATTGATTAGATCAGTGTTTCCCAAACTTTGTTCTGGGGACCCACTTTTTAAAAATGACAAACCATCACGACCTGATTCACAACTCTGAAGGAAAAAGGCAGGCACTTAATGTTTAACTCCAACTCAGGTTTGGTCAGAAGGACCTTTAGACCTTTGGCGTTGCCATGACGACACGGTGAAGGTTGATGAAACACAGGAAGTTGCAGGAAGTTCATGAACAGTCCAGGCCTGAACATATGACATGAGATTCATCGATAGGCGTGGTCAAGTCATTTGACCACGCCCTTTACAGAGCAGCCCCCGTGGCACGTTCCACCATCGTGCACAAAAATCATAGTCACAGCGCCACCAACTGGCAACAGGAAGTAAACCCCCGTGACAAAAATCTTTTGATTTACACTCAATTCAAATTCAAAAATCAGTGTGATCGACACCTGATAAACTGGGACATGACACAGAACAGGTGGATGTTCTGTTGTGCCACCTAGTGGAGACAGGAAGTGATGTCAAACACCTTCCTGCCTTGTCAGATCCGTGTGAGCCTCGCTCGCCGCAGGCCCCGAGTGGTGCTGGGCTGCGAGGGCCCATATTGTGTTTTGTAATTTATTCCTTGTAAAAATTTGACAAAATAATTTCTCTTAATATCTGAAGGGACTTAAAGATGAAAGATGTAAAGATGTTGATTTCAGTCTGCCGCCCGTCTCGAGTTATTTCTATCATCATTTCTCTTTTCTTTTCTTTTTTGTTGTTTTTGTTTTCTTTTTGTCTGTTTTGATTATTTTATTTGAAAATTTGATTTTATTTGAAAATAAAACAATGTATTGCTTCTTCATTTGGGGGCTTCTCTACAAGCAAATATTAATATTTTGTGATTACATCTGCATATATATATTTATATATATATATATGTATATAATATATTTTTTGCCACTCCATGAATATTTCTCTGATCCGCCCCTGCAGACAGACGAGAGACGTCAGACTGTGTGAGACGAGATTATCAGTGAACATCAGTCAGATTTATAAGCTGTGAGCAGCAACAGTTTTTGTTAATGTTGAAAATAAAATAGTAACTTTAAATTCCTTAAATGTGGAAACTGATGCAGATCATCAGAATTTCTTCTGACTCAACTTGACTTGTGATTTTCACGTCTGATCTGAGTTCCTCCTCCATCAGAGAGCAGAGGTCACATGACAACAGGAGAGCAGAGGTCACATGACAACAGAGGTCACATGACAACAGTGGCATCTTTGAGTCCTGAAACATAAAAAACTTTGTATTGTAGAAAAACACTTCACTTCACTGTGTGTTAATATTTTCTTCTGTAAAATCAATGAACCTCATCTCACACACACACACACACACACACACACACACACACACACACAGGGACGTCCTGCTGACTCAGCCTTGTCATTTCTGTCTCATGTGGTTGCCGTGGTGACCACGTCACGTGATCAGTGGGAAGGCTGAAACAGATCAATTGAATCCTCGTCTGTTCTGGTTAATTGATTGATTAGAAGCTCTAATGGATGCCGTCCTTAACGAGCCATTAGCTAATTGGCTGGAGCTCCACCGTTAGGACAGAGGTGTGTGTGTGTGTGTGTGTGTGTGTGTGTGTGTGTGTGTGTGTGTTTGAGTGAAATGACATGAGCCAGTGTGTTTCCTCTGCTCCCATTCATACAGATGACATTAATATTCAGCCAATCGATGAGCAGCAGGAGGAATTAGAAAATGTGAAGAGACAAAAAGGGGGGGCAGACATTAAACATCTCAGTCATCATGGAGATCAATTAGAACTTCACTTCCCATCATACACCTGTCATATAGTTTTGACATCTGATGAAAAACGGAGAAACACGTCAGTGGTTTTCTTTTCTTTTTCTCTCTCAGGCTTCAAGTTATCTGTTTGTGGTTCAGCCAATCAGGTTTAAGGTGTGATGACAGTGAAGCGTCCATGGAAACGACTCGTCTGGAACAAACATGGCGGCTCCTGTAGAGGTCAGCATAGATGCTGTGATAACATCAGTTATCTCAGAACTGGAGAGAAGAAGAACAAAGAACGACACTGAAGGATTTTATTGATGGAAAAGATGATTCTGCTCTTCTGCTGACTGACTTCAGCAAGAATTTGATCTGATTGGTTCAAGTGTTGGAGTGAAATGGTTCATCCAATCACCTGTCGAGTGTTTTTTGAAAGAACCTGCCCTTTTCCAAACTGTTTCTAAGGACGACTTCAGATGGTTCTGTGTAACAAACCATCGGGCGTGTCAGGTCAGTTCAGTCTGCAGGCAGACGTTCTGTCTCTCCAGCGGATCCGTCCTGATCATTCTGACGTCCTTCTGGACTTTCCTGCAGCATCACCAACACAACAAATCTCCTACTTGTGCTCAAAAATGTTAAAATCTACAGAACAAAACATTGATCAGATTTACTGGTCTCATTCATGCTCCGCAGAGGACGACCCCGTCTGTACTTACAGACACTGCAGACCAGCAGGACAGAGCTCCATGAGGGCCTGGGGTTCTTCAGAGGTCTTCAGGGTTCTGCAGGGTTCTGCAGCACTACACGGCTCGCGGGCATGTAGAGAGGTCACATTCAGCTGCTGCCTGTCCCGGGTCTCCAGTCCGCTCCTGTCCACTGAGACTTATTAATATGTTAAAACACCAAAGTCACACAAACATCTCACATCCTGTGCAAACTGTCATCACTGTTTTCTGACCAACACAGTCGTCATTTTTTAACCCAGTGCCCACGTTGTGTAAAACAAATGTTCTTGCGTCCCTCTATGTGCCCACGAGTGTGTTGGTCTTAAAATGAGGTGTCGTCAGGAGCAAAGTGGATGATTACCAGAAAGTGACTGCACCACCTAAAGTCAGTGGTGCAGTATTTCCTTTTTATTCAGACACTAAAACGAGATTCTAGAGCTCTGCAGTTAATCCACAGGTCATAAAAATCAACATTCTGATTAATAACAGATGGTTTACAGGCGGGAGAAAGAGGGCGGAGCGTTAAGAGAGATGCTGTGCGCATTTACGCACGAGGCAAAGCAGCTGCAGCTTCATTGATTCTTTGAGTCTGATTGGATCAGGATCTGATGTTAATTAAGTAAGGGATAATGCCCGACGAGGTGTCCATTATCAGAAATGAATGGACGACGCGAAGTTTTTAACGGACACCCTGCAGCCAATCAGAATCGAGTATTCACCCAGACCATGGTATAATGTTAATTAATGTTCATTAATGTTCTGTGTTCTTCACACACAGTTCAGAAGCTGTTTGGAGTAAAGCAGCCGTATAAACCCTGACATCCATCAGAGCTTCTCTCTGACCTGATTTGTTCTGTTTCCTCTGGAGTTTCGTTTGTCCGGTCAAGTTCATAACTGTAGTTTTTGTTTTGCTGTTTAAATCTTAAAGATATTTACTACGGTGACGTCACTGCACACATGGAAACATTTAAAATGACTGAAAGCGGCATTTAATCATCAAATCATCTTTTAAATTACGTAGAGTAGATCGAGCTTTCCAGGTGATTTTCTTTATTGTATGCTGAGTTGATGTCTGAGTGTTTCTGCTGAACAGCGTCTCTGTTAGTGAAGAAACATTTCAGCCTGTTCCATCAACCTGCAGCCCATCAGATGTTAATCATAATGTTTTATTATTGATTTATTTAATTTATAAACTAACCACAGTGTCTGCATCACTACAAGTGATGTAAATAATGTGAATCCCAGATTAATCCTGGATCAGAGTATTTTATCTTTGAATTAATTCCAGATTAGAGAATTTAATTCTCAGATTAGTCCTGGATCAGAGTATTTAAACTGAGAGTCACTTCGGTTTCATGAGTCATTGTTTTGTTATTGTTACATTTTGCATCATGGAGACATTAAAAAGGTTTCTGTCCAGGGATTAGTCTGTTTCTTAATTTTATTCACTGGTGACTTGATGTTTCCACTTGGTTGTGTGTGTGTGTGTGTGTGTGTGTGGTCTGGTTTATTCTCTGGACAGCAGACATTATTTTGATCCATTGCTCCATAGCTACTGTTTCCAGTTCCCATTACAGACACCACGTGAGAATAGAGCTGTCAGGTGGGACGTGTCTATCACCTGGAAACAGGCTCTCAGCCTCCAATAACATCTCAGTGGAAAATCCTGTGCAGGTTTTGTCTCTGGACTGTTTATATCACGACCTAAATATCTTCATTCAAAATATCTTTCTTCATTAATGAGCAACACGTCTCGGTCCCGTCTAATCTCTGGAGAGAGCATGCTATTATCTGCTGTGAAGCTCAGAGATTAGTCTGATCCACTGGGATGTGTCAGCATCTATATCGTTTAAATAAGAATCTAAAAATGTAAATATGAATCTAAAAGTCGTTAAATTATGATGATAATAATTAAAATTGACATTTTTTTGCAGCGAGCAGCTTCCCACAGTTCTGTGTTCGACCTACTCTCAGGAGAGCGGCGGTTAATTTTCTCCTGAGGGATTGTGGGTATTTTCATCTCACTAACAAACACTGAGAGGCTCATTAACTGCAGCTCAGAGGGAGAGGAGGTTCGGTACAGTCTAATCCCTGGATGACTGGTCTCTCTTCAGTGTGTTCAACCTGCGCCAACTGTTGAAACGTTTCCAGCGCCGGTGAACGTCGGAGCGTTTTTCATTACTTCTGTGTTCACCGTGAACGAGGCAGAGAGCTGCGGCTCACAGTAAAAACTGAAACGTTTTAAAATGTCTGGCATGTGGAGACACAGAGAACACGGAGCCAGAACACGATGGCAGTCATGGATGGATTAGTGGAACAGGAGTCCGGGGCCCCTGAGGCCCCTGAAGCCCCGCACTCTGTTGGTTTGTGGGTTAGTTTATATGTAACGAGGCCGCCGGCAGGATTGTAGAAATCCTGAGGAGTCTGCAGCGTCCCGCCTGTTGTGGTTCTCTTTGTCTCCACATAATACAGCTGCACAGAGTGAGATTAAGGACGGCGGTCCACCAGAACAGATACGAGACAGGTCAACATCACACAGAACAGAACCATCAGCTCCAGAGGACGGAGGGACAACACGCTCAGATTCTAACAGACATGAAGAAGACAAATCAGTTTCTACGGTGTAGGGCAGCGTGTCTGCTGGAGGGACACGTTAGAGGACATTTTACTATATTTTGTCCACTGGAAGGACATTTTATAGGGCACTTTACTGTTTTGTCCTCACAAAGGACACTCCAGAGGACACTTTACTGTGTTTTATCTTCCATAGGTGACAACAAAGAGGACACTTTGCGTTGCTGTTTTGTTAAACATGGCGTCCACATCATTCTGAGGTAAGAAACAATCAGAGGACAGGAGCGGCAGCCAATCACAGCAATGTAGGGCGAGACTGGGCGGGACTGTCTTAGGACAGAAAACACAACATGTATGAGACTTTTACGTCTGCGCACGGTGGGACATGTTGGGAAACAGAGTGGAGACGGTGTGTTTTTGTCTCTGGTGCGCCCTCTACTGGAAACATCCAGTAACAAACAAATCATGATGCAGCCAGAGAGACAGACAGAGAGAGAGACAGACAGACAGAGAGAGAGAGAGAGAGAGAGAGAGAGACAGACAGACAGACAGACAGACAGACAGACAGAGAGAGAGAGAGAGAGAGAGACAGACAGACAGACAGACAGACAGAGAGACAGACAGACAGAGAGACAGACAGAGAGAGAGACAGACAGACAGACAGAGAGACAGAGTGCTCCCTCTTTCTCTCTCTCTGTGTTTTGGTGATTCTTTTCTCTCTCTCTCTAAAATGTGCTGTTAATGGGTGTCTCCCATGACAACCATCATTTATTAATAACGCACACACACACACACACACACACACACACACACACACACACACACACACACAGACCACTCCCTAACAGGGAGACTTGGTGTCTGAGATGAACAATATTTCTGAATTATATAAACAGAGATGAATTTCTCTGAAGTCTGCAGGTCAAAGTAAACTTTCCTCGACTCAGCTCAGCGTCTTCTGTCCTCTGTTCTCTGTCCTCTGTCCTCTGTCTTCTGTCCTCTGTCCTCTGTTTTCTGTCCTCTTTGTCCATATGTGACGATTCTGCAGCTCATCATTTACCTCCAGTAACCAGAAGAGAAACACGTGTGAGACCTGAGCTGTCCTCGTCCTTTTAACCCTGTTTCATCATGTTTTTGTCTCTAAATGACTCGTGAGGACAGTTTTTGAAATGTGATCGTTATAGTCTGACAGAGTCTGACAACATTCTGAGAGGATCCCTGCAGACACACAGCTTTCTGTTACAGAGTGAGATCCTGTTTTATCACTCAGGTCAAACTAACCAGACTCCCTTTTGAAAAATCATCATCATGATTCAAACTGGACACAAACAAACTAAAACTCATCAAAACCGTCTTGGTTTGTGTTTCCACTGTTCCAACAATCACCAACTCTGGTTTGGTTCAAATAAAATCTGACTCACAGAGTTCAGATGTGAAAATATTCTGGAGAAGAACGAGATGAAGGTCGGACATCAGAGAAGCAGAGACGTGTAGACGAGATCTCGTTTTAGGGGAAAAGATGTTCGTCAGTTTTTACTCTGGTGACATATTTGTTGTAATGCAGAAGTACTTTTACTCCAGTACTGTTTACTTCATTATGATTTTGAACTGGTTACTTATTAAAAACATTAAAGTTTAAACCAGCAGCTGCTCTGCTTCGTCACTTCTGTCAGCTGATGATGAGACTTTTTCTAAACTTTTCTGCTGGTTAATTAAATAAATGTTCAAATGACAAAAGAATCAAATGATCCAATATCTCATAAATATTTCATCTTTCCTCTCCAATCAATCATGTGACGACCTTCAGGTTGGGAACCATTCATCAGTATTAATAATCTAATACAGAAAAATATGATAATGTATGAAGTTCTTTTACTTTCGATACTTTAATTACATGTGTATTTTTACTCAATAAGATTTAAAATAAAATGTTTACATGTCTTATTCTGGTTCATTTTATGACTTTTCCTTATCAAACAAAACAGAAAGATCTGAAAAATGTTTAAAATGATCCTGAATTAATTAAATAAAATTACATCTGCAGATGTTTCTGTGATTATTAAACTGATATTAATATTGTTGTTTAATCTTCCAAATAACACACATCTGAATCATCTGAATAAAATGAGAATCAGCTCGTTTCCAGTGAGAAGAGGAAGAAGAAGGAGTGATGAAGAGGAGACAAACAGCCTGAAGATCAGATTCAGCTCATAAACTTTATTATCAGGCTGGAAAATAAGAATCGAGCCACGAGCAACATTTACTGCTGATACAGTCGAATCTATTTCTAAATGTTAGATCTCATTAAAGCTGCTGAGGGAGAAAATATTCCCTCTGTACACACACACACACACACACACACACACACACACACACACACACACACACACAGCTGAGCGCTGTGACCTCACTCTCGCTCATTAACACTTAACGAGACGCTCTGATTATTAACTTTAATATAATCAATCAAATCAAACTCAGCAGGAGCTTCAGACCAGCTGACAGATCCTCCATCTTTAACTTCTGATCTACAGCAGTGGAAAGTAACTGAGTACTTTTACTCAAGTACAAGTTTGAGGTACTTGTCTTTTACTTTAGTATTTTAATTTTATTCTACTTTTTATTTTTACTCTACATGTCAGAGGGAAATATTCATTTATGTGACAGATTGATCTTTATTTACTGTAATAATTCAGATTTTACATGTCAGTGTCACACTTGTTAATATTGTTTCTACTGTTTTTACATGTTTGTTTTTTCCTGTTTTAGTTTCTGTTCTCTGCTTTTTTATTTGTGCTGTTTTCTCCGACACTGCTTGTTTTAATCTTTATTTAAATTTTTTATATTATCTTTGTTGTTATGCACCAACATACCACCGGACAAGAGAAATGATGCGCCTGCTGTGGAACAAACTACTGATACTGAAGATTTTAATCACTGACACATCTTTAGAGTCATTTTTAAAGTTGAAACATGTCGTGGGTTCAGTTTTCTCTTTAAAAAGATTTTATCAGATTTTTAATCTGAATAATTTTGACCGATCACGTTCCAGGTTTTGGTTGAATTTCAGACAGCGGCTGAAATCTTCTCAGAACTCATCGATGTTTATATGTTTACGTGCATTCTTTAAAAAGTGGAGTTGGCTTCTACTAAATGTATATTTCAAATTACATCATTTATTGAGAAATAATAAATTTGAGGGGACGACTTCATGTTTTTCTGAAGTCGGTGGGGGGGGGTTACATTAGGCTACGTTACACAAAGATAACTAATTAAAACCAAACTGATGATAAAAATAAACACTTGAACAAACATCAGCATGATGAGAACGACCTTAAACCTTAGAGGGGGCGGGGCTTATGACCTATACTGCAGCCAGCCACCAGGGGGACATCTGCTGACGTGTCGTCCATCTTTATTTATATCAATGTTTGGACTGAAATCGCTGTGATGACAGAATTTTTACAAGCCAAACAATCAGTTGATTAATGGAGAAAATAATCAGCAGATGAATCATCAATGAAAATAATAATTAATCATCTAATGAAACAGAAGAGACCAGAGTCACAGGGGAGGTTTTACTTTTACTGTGAATACTTGAAGAACATTTTCTGATCAGTCTGTCAGAGTTCTGCTTTGTTCTGCTGAGTGGAACATGGAACAGGTGTGTCGACGTCTCGTTCTGCGCTGATACATAATTCTTAATTATTAGAACCGACAGGCCGACGTTAAAAAGTCCATTTAATCTCATGATGTGTCAGAATAAAAGTGCACGAGACAATATTTTGATCTAAAAGTCTCTCGACTCGACAAACATCAGCAGAATAAAAACAAGCTGACTGAAGAAATGATTACAGAGACCACGACAGATCTGTGAGGGAGAGTGTGTGTGTGTGTGTGTGTGTGTGTGTGTGTGTGTGTGAGGCTTTGAGCAGCAGCAGAAACGAGGAAACTCATGACTCATCGCTTTTTACCGTTTATGATTAACGGTTAATTTGGGAGAGTGGCTGCATGTGTGTGTGTGTGTGTGTGTGTGTGTGACACCTGTAGATGCTGACTGGGCAGCTGGTTAACTGGCAGCACAGTCTGAGTCAGGGCTTTACACACACACACACACACACACGCTGAGCTGTAATCAAATCAAAGCTTTAATCTTTAACGAAGCTCGTTTGTCTCTCAGCTGCAGCTCGTCATGTTAACGAGCCTTCAGTCACAAACACACAAACCAGAGTTTAGCTCCGCCCACCTCATACCATCACACTGGACTGATCGGTTGTGATGTCACAGTGATTGACAGGTACTCTGGGAACAAATCGAAGTCATTAACTCGTCATTAACAGAAACGTCTGCAAAGTGATGAGTTTCTCTGTCATCATAAATCAATAATTAAAAGTCTTAAAAGTGACGTTTATGAGTCTTTAAATTTTTACAAATCTCTTATTTATGTGGTTTCATAAAACCTTCAACGTGTTTCCTGCTTCACGTCCGTCTTATTTAAATATTTTTTGGTTTTATGACAGTAAAGTTGCTCTTTATACGACGACAGTCGCTGCAGTTCAGAGTCTCAGATCAGATCATCTTTGGATAAAAATAAAAAAGGTGAGATTAGGGTTAAATTATTTTAAAAAGCATCTGTCTTTCATCTCAGTCTGTAGGCAACTACACTCTGTAGTCTGACTCAATGTCCCGCCCACAGCAACATCTGATTGGTTAGAAATCACAAGCAACAGCCAATCAGCACAGACACAGAGCTGCTCCGGTGAGCTGAGAGGAGCTGCGTGTGTGTGTCTGTGTGTGTGTAGAAGTTCAGATATCACCAAAGTTTCACTAAATATCATAATCTTATGATCTGTTTCTATGACGACAGCACAGTTACAGTGAAAATGTCTGAAGTCATGGTGGTGATGTCACTAGAGGTCATGTGACGTCTCTTCTCAGAGATGATCTGCAGAGTGAAACAGCAGCTTCTGTCCCGTCTGTGTTAGTAACCTACAGCTTCATACCTGCACAAGACAACAGGTGGATGAGCGACGACTCGTCGGCGAGGTGGTGCAGACTCGGGCTGTCTGAGGGGCGGGAGGAGGAAAAAATAAAAAGTGCACCACCTGTACGTGGTGGAGCAGCGGGATGCTGGAGGTCATGATGCATGTAGACTGGAGGGCAGCGTACAGGACACGGAATCACACACATGTTCACTTTTTACATATTCTGTAGAGGGAACTTCTGCAGCATGTTTCTCCCTCAGTGCTGCTAAAACAACAT
The DNA here is from genome assembly GCA_027495735.1 of Lutjanus campechanus. NCBI lineage: Eukaryota > Metazoa > Chordata > Actinopteri > Lutjaniformes > Lutjanidae > Lutjanus > Lutjanus campechanus. The sequence continues at coordinate 12,336 of JAJHUR010107327.1, forward strand.
GTGACCTGCGGAGCAGCAACAGGCTTCCTGGAGCTTCACCACTCGAGCAGGTTTAAGAAAAGATGAGTTCAAATAAACACGTTTGTATAAATCTGCTTTTAATTCTTCAATCTTTTCCTATTTTTGTTGTTACTTATTAATTTACTTTTGTCTGCCTGATTCACCCACTTTACTTACTCATGTTTGTTCATGTGATACTCGCTTTCTTTTTATAATCTTTTATATTAAATCCTCCTCAAACATTAAAGTGAAACTGATGTGGGATCAGCAGCTGCAGCAGGTCAGTGAAGTCTGATTTAACTTTTACTGACTGTTTCTCAAAGTTGATCTCCTGAAATCACTGAACTCTTTGTCTGAACTCTGAGCTGCATGTCTGTGTCTCAGTCTGTCCCTCCACCCGTCTGTCTGTCTGTCTGTCTCTGGTGTATTTTAATCAACTGTATTTTCTGATAATGAAAACCTGTGATAACGGCTCCTTTGTTGCAGCTGCTGATAAGCCCTGCAAAGCCTGGATCATTGTTCTCCATTAATTAGTCTGTACCCTTGCCAGCATTTGATGGTTGATGGCGGCGCAGCGGGACGCCGAACTTAAAGTCACCTTACAAACGAGCAGAAGAAGGTCTGATGTGTGAGGAGTCGCCGTCGTCACATCTCAGGATGAAACTGTGACGCTGATTCTTTCACTTTCTTCATCTGTTTGATATTTAAAGATGTTTCCTGCTCCTCAACAATAAACAAACAAACAAGTAAACACACAATAAAACCTGAGTCCAACTTTTCCATTACACTTTAGTGAAATCACACAAATATACAAACTCAGCAGAAGGCAATGGCAATGGTATAAAAACTGACACAGGCTATTACATGAAGAAGATTCATCATCATCATCATCATCATCATCATCATCATTACATTTTAACTCAGCGAAAATAAAAAAATAAAAACAAGGCAATGGCAAATGGTATCAAAAAATGGGCCCTGACTACATCCTGGAAAGCACTGCATCAAGGCGACGTGTGTTTCTGCGTTTGCAGTGAAAATAACAGTTTTTCCAGGCAGAGTGAATGAACGGCGGCGCCGTGGTGCAGCGGGAGGCGAATCACGAGGCTTCGCGACAGGACGGCGGGGATATGAGCGCTGTGATGTCATCATATACACAACAGGAAGTTGACAAATTTAGATTAGTCACTAATACACGGTCATGTCAGATGTGTTCATCCAGGAAGTTTACTTTTCCTAAATCCAGTCAGACGGTTTCAGATTCTGTCGCCACGTGTTTTTCTCCTGAATGTTTCGTTTTGTCTGACTCGTGTTGAATGAGACAAAAATGCATCAAATAGGAAACAAATCACATTTGATGTGGATGCTGCAGATTGTTGGATAAATTATGAAATTTGGGTAAATTTTGGATCAATGAAGTAGTTAGAACAGAAGAACAAGTTGTTTTCAATACGTCTAAAACCGATTGGATCCAAACTGACTCCTCACAGCGAGTCACATGATCTTTGGGTTTGATCCGATCGATACCGACCGTCCACGGTTCAAACCAAACGAGAATCTGAAGTTTTAACGAACCTGAAGAATCTCGTCGACTCTCGTGTTGTGACATCACAGCGGACTCATCGTATCGTGGTGACAAATACGTCATGAAGCCTCGAGATCCGACACCTGAGGCGCCGCCTGAATGAACAATCCCATCCTGAACTAAGACACAAGATCCAGTGTGAGCGGTGCTTCTCAACCGGTGGCTCGGGGACCCGAATGAGGACGAAACTTGGCGAGATCCGGGAGTTTGTTGGCGTAAAATCCAAGACTTTGTTCAGAAAAGTGCTTACAGATAAAGTTAATTTGAAGGTGGTGGATCCTGACGTCCCCTCCTGCAGCAGCTGAGAAGCACCGACTCAGAATAATAATAATTATAATCGTAGTAATAATAATCATATTATGGTACAATAAAGACATCCGACTCCCCGTTCAAGCTCAGCGGGGAGTCCAGTGATCTGCTGTTGCTATGATACAATGAAGCCCGCTGGGATTGGCTGTTGGCTCGACTCGTCTGTCAGTCGACCAACCATCTGTTAGGAGTCTGCAGGGGTGGGAGGGGCTTAAATGAGGGAAGGGGAGGGGGTGTGGGCAGTCTACTCCCATTGGACGTCCAGTTGGAGATCAGGGCAACTCTGATTGATTTTCAACTGTCACCTGATTCCACCGAGGCTCCCACTGATTGGCTCTAATCTCCCATTGATATGAAACAGATTTGTTCTGATTTACCAGGAGATCAATGAGAGATTGATTGATTTTCACTGAAAGAGCACTGAGACACTGAAACACCTGTTTATTAGAAATAATATCCAATGAGATGGATCATTTATTTCCAATTTAAAATTAAAGAAACATTTTTGTATTGGTGGGTGGCAGCTAGTTTCTCATTGGAAATCAATAGGTGATTGATTGATTTCCACTGTTATGTCTCTGAAGCTTCAGTTATGTTGGTTTCAAATGGGAGATTCTTAAAAATCACCTCAAAATCTTCTTTTTTGTCCAATGGGAGATTGGAAAAAAATAAATTTTCATCAGTAGGAGTTCAGCTCCCACCTCACTGTGTGGAAGAAATCAATGGATCCATTGGTTTAAAATCAGTGTTTTGATTCCTAAAATCACTTTAGTTCAGTCCATTTATTTCTTTATTATTAGAAGAATTCTGTTTCACACCAACAGGAGATTATTATCTCTTTCCTCATTGATTTTCAACAGGAGCGTCCCGTCTTCTGTCCCGTCTCCCCTCTCTGCTTATAAACTCCCGGACACGTCGTCTGGATTACGAGTCAGAAGAGTCGAAAGAGCCGAACAATTCGAACGACTCCTCCGACTGTTCGCTGTGTGAGTGAGGTGAGTCTGATGGACGATTCTAATCAATCATATCTGATCAATCGATCTGTCTGCCTCAGTGAACAGGATGGGAAACGACCAACCAGAACATCAACTCGTCTCTCCCTCTTTCCCTTTCAACAACTTTCTTCCTCCTCTGATTGGTCCACAGACTTTAATGTTTTTCTGTTCTGAGTCAGATCTGATCAATGAAAAAGAAAATAGGAAGTTTTTTTACTAAATGTTTTGATCAAAAAAAAGGGCATTTTTAATTTAAAATGACACTTTGGTACAACAGGACAGTTTCACACAGTCGGTGGTCGTTTCCCAGCCTGCACGTGGTCGTTTAAATGTGTGTGTGTGTGTGTGTGTGTGTTTTTGCAGTAAAAGTACGACGTTGAGCTCTTTCTCTCTCTTTAACGCTGTACAAACTCATTAAATCGTGTACATCCTCCCACAATAAATATAAAACTCATCATAAAAAATAAATTAAGAGAGAAAAAAAAAAGAAAATCACAAAATAATCAATAAATATCTCACCGCCGGAGAACGTTAAAAACTCTGAGCCGTCTGTGTGTGTGTGTGTGTGTGTGTGTGTGTGTGTGTGTGTGTGTGTCTCTGTCTGTGTGTGTGTGTG
>JAJHUR010107328.1:2024-27955 GCA_027495735.1 Lutjanus campechanus
TATCATATAACTATCTCAAATGTAACAAAATGTTGATATATCTATAGTCAAGAAAAAAATTAGTTTAATCCTTAAAGTCCTGTTCATACCTGATTCCTATTGACAAATTCTAATTCCCTGTCAGCTCTGCCGTCTCAGTATCGAGCTACTTTGAATGCATCGTAAGGCCTTTTTATCCAATAAGCTTCTAGTATCCATCTGTCTCTTATTTGATTTCTGAGGTGTATTTGACATTTGGAAATAATGTCAATGGTCTGCAATGCTTCAACTACAATAAAGGCAACAGTTTTCACACCCTGACTGCAGATACTTTTAACAATGCCCCTCCGTGGGGCTGCAAAGGAGAAAAAGAAGCATTAATGTTTCATTCACTGTGAGTGATTAGCCTTATCTGTAAACAGGTGGCAGTCACTGTCTGCTGCTTATATCTGCAGCCTTTTGCTCTGCTTTTATACAAAGAAAGGAGAGGAAGGAGAAAAGCAGAGCAGAACTTAGACAGGGCTAGGTGTAAGATTCAAAGATGCATTTGTGTTACATTTTTGATCACACAGTGCAGGTCCTTTTTGAAGTGCGGCAGTCATCTGTAATTTTAGAAAAATGGTTTAATTCACCAAACTGACTGGGAATTTCTGCTTGCATTTTCAAATTCCTCTAGTTAAATTCAAGGTTAAAAATGAAAAAGAAAAGATGAATCTGAATGGAACTACCCTCTACATTCATAATGAACATCGGTTTGGGTTTAATGATTTTGCTCTACACTGCAAGTTAACAACTATTTATATTTCATTATCTACTAGTTTTAACTTTAGATATTTTTTCGACTAACTGTTTAGTCTAGAAAACATATAAAACCCATAAAAGTGGCAAATCTTCAACGGATGCACTGACTGAAAAAAATATGTAAGTTCTGCCACTAGGGGTCTCTCCCACATTAAAACAATAAGACATAGTTTGATGACATCGTGTAGTAGCATGTGATCATGGAAATTGTTTTCTTTACTTTTAAACAGCCGCCATTGCTGATGAAAATCTGTCTGACATGATCTGTCTGATGATTCACAGGTGAAGTAATGTATTTATTCACGTTATGTATAGTCATGTTTGCTAGCTTCTTTCCTCACACTCTGGCGTATAGCAACTAGTAGCTAGCAGGAAACACACCGTTACCTTAAATACTTTTTGGGATTTTTCTGGGTTTGACATCATTGAAAACATTTGGGATAACCTAAGTACACACCTCAACAAAATGTACAACATATGTCTAGCGTTTTTAGGCATTTTAATGCAGAGATATCACATATTAGAGCTTTAAAGTGATTCAGTCCTTCGTTACACTGTCTTTGAATAAGCACATCATACATCATGCCAGAGTGGCTTCTTCTCTGAATCAGGAGCATGGTATGCTAGCTGCTGTTACCCAAGCGCAATATACTTTAATTAATGAATATAACAATAATAATGTAAATATCAAAAGTTCATAAAATAAAAGACAGTGAAGTAGATCACTGAAATGCATCACTGACAGATTCCAATGTCTTCCTGAGCTTTAGCCGGACAAGTAAGCCAGACTGTTTTGTTTAACTTTTCTCAAACATTACAGCTTAAAAATGCAGAGGAACACCGTGCTGTGACACAGTGATGAAAGCTTTGTTTACATTAGTATTATTGTTTTCTCTCCACAACTGCCTCTTTGTCAAACTAATGATTTCCTTCCCTTTGTCCATGCGTCCATGGAGGGAGGTGCATGCAGTAAACACAGAGAGAGAAAGAGGAAAAGCTGCAGCGTTTCACTGAAGTCTGTTTTCACAGGCTTAGTGACATTTCTTGTGTGTCACTTCAGTCAAATACACAATCCCAGAACCTTACAGCAATATCGCCACAAGACAGCTGTGCTGAGGACCTCTCTGGCTTCCATGTGCTCACATGGTCTAGCTCAGTCCCCCCCCATGACTTCCTCTGCAAATGGTACAGTCCATTTAAAAAGGTGCTTGTCATCTCTCAATGCTCTGTGTCCTTTCAACAGTCAGCTGCAGGGAGCACATTTCACAGGGGCAGTGCTGGCTCTCTAACACACACACACACACACAGACACACATACACACACTCTTGTGCTGTTACGGAACTCTCAGACACACACACACACACACACACACACACACACACACACACCCACATGACACACATATACACCACACATACACCATCTCCAGAGCGCACACTCCTCCCAGCAGATACACATTTCCCCTGAGCCGGATGCCTCTCTTTAAGGGAAAGGACAAACTGCTTTGAGGATTTAACTTGGCTTTCTCACAAAAAAGGAGCGAGAACAGACAGAAAAGGGGAAGAGGAGGGATTTATTTGGGGACACCTTCCTTCACAGGATAATGGTCAACTTATCAGCATGACACCTTGTCTGGATTCCCCTCTCCTCCTCCTCAGGCAAAAATCCTGAAAATGATGGATGACAACAAGCAGCTGGCCCAGCGCATCGATGGGGCCATTCAGTCCGCCAGCCAAGAGGTGACCAACCTGCGGTCAGAGCTGAGCGCCACCAGCCGCAGACTGGCCGAGCTGGGGGCAACCGACTCTGCCAGCATGCTGGAGACCCTGCAGCACAACCACAACGGTAGGAGAGCCGCTCAGAGAGTGGAGTGAGACTGACTGTGTGCTGTGAGAAGCTGCGAACATGTGCAGAGAGATGCAGCTGTGTTTAGCCTTGCAGTGCACATGTGTAATGGATGATGTCCGTGGGAATAAGTGCATATTTGAAAGTGAGTGAGTGGATGAGTTGAACAAAAGAGGTGAGGGGTTTCTACTGGCTTGTGTCCACTCTCAGTTTTCCCACAAATCCCTTCTCATGTTGAATAATTAACCTCATGAACCTTTAAGAGGGGGGTAGTGCTGCACTTTAGTGAGGGCAGAGTGGGTAAAGTTACAGCCTCTTTTCACTGTCGGGCACTCTGTCTGCTACTTCTCCCTTAACTGGGCAATGGATCTGTGTCTCTTGAGGAGGAAGGGAAAGGGGGCTGGTTTCAGGGTTGCCGTGGGTTACTGTTACCGAGAGATGTTTGAATGGCTGCCCAGTCTGTAGAATGCTGTCCTCTGCGTGTGTGTATGTGTGCTGCAGCTGCTGCTGCTCTGTTCGCCCTTTTCCAACTTTTTTGCTCTCAGTTTGACATAAAGATAGGTAACAGATGTGTGCTTTTGCGCTTGTGTACATGCATAAGCAGGGGGCAGCATGCATTAGCATGTGTGCCCATGGGTTGTCATGTCCTTTCAACTTCTGGCACACACATACTCTCACACTCTCGCTGTTTCCATAGCAGTCAGCTGGTACAGTGAGCTGTCTGATAGGATACGTTCCATCTCGGCTCTGGCAGCAGCCCTCCGCTTTGAAACCACATATCTCTCATACACTTCCGAGATCAAGCTCGGTGGAAGGTCTGCTCTATTTCCTCTCTCACATTCATAAGGAAAAACTGTTGTCTAACTTTTCCTTTAGTTATTTAGTCCTCAGTTGACCCCCATAGTGTTTTTTTAAAGAGGAAAATGTGCCGTACACAGCTGGTCAGGAACAGTTTGGTCATGTGTCAGCATTGCTTTTCAATGGACTGCCCCTGTCGCTTTGTTTTTCAGTTAGTTCTCTCCGCTCCTGTGTGTGTGTGCCTTGCGGTATCCCTTTAACCCCGATGCACGCTCACACTCCTGCTGTTTCCATAGCAGTGTGTGTGCCAGTGTGAGTGACGACAAGCATTCCTCTGGGAGGGTTTGAGCACTGATGTCATTGTCCCTTGTAGCTGCGAAATGATGCCCGGTGAGATGTGCATGTTCAGCAGTGGAGTCACATTCATCTGTAGAAGAAGATTCATAAAACTTATGTAAATGCCACATTAAACATCAGGAATAATACAGGGTTTCCACTGGTGGTGGAAATCCTTGACAGCATTTGAATTAAAATGTTCTGTTTCCAAAGGATTCTGGATAAATTGCTTGAAACTTCTTGAAATTGTAATTGCATTACTTTCATGCTAAATCACTACCTGACTGAATAGTTCACTTTTTAGTAGGGCTGCAAAAGTCAGTCAATCAATCGATTACTTATCAACTATTAAATTAATCGCCTTAGTTATCAACTATTAAATTAATCACCAACTATTTTGATAATCGATGAATCATTTTAAGTCATTTTCCAACAAATTTCTCTGATTTCAGCTTTTCAATCTGAATATTTTTTGGTTTCTTTAATCCTTTAGGACAATAAACTGAATATCTTTGGATTGTGGGCAAAACAAGACAGTCTAGACGTCACATTGAGTTGCTGATCAACATTTTTACCATTTTCTGATCGACAGATTAATTGATAATAAGAATAATTGTTAGCCACAGCCCTATTTTTTTAGTAGGGTCAGATATTGGCTCAGCCAGGTTGTATAGGATGCAAAGTCTACTTACAGACAGGTGACACATTTTGAACCATGAAACTTGTGTTTTCTTTTTATTTGTCTTTTGTAGAATGTTATCACAAAACACAATTATGGTTGATTACAGCACATTTATCACAACTGTAAGGTCCTTGCAAAGCTTGAAAATGCACCTTGAAAATTCTTGAAAAGTGCTTGACTTTGACTTTGGAAAAGGCGTCGGAAGCCTGAAAAGACTTTCAGACTGTCCCTTTCTTAAGACGTTTGCAGCATGTCTGAAATGATTCACTTTCAGAAACTGACACCTATCTGCAGATCTCTCTTGAGATGGATTTTGTCAGACATAATTGTCTAGAAACACAGCGCTAAGTGCTTCTGAGTGCCCCTTTTTTCACCATCAGAAATGACACACATGTCCTTTTGATGCTGAAGATGATGGTAGCTGATTCTTGCCTTTGTTTGCCCTGTATATCTTCCCACTGTCATTGTGTCTCTGTCAATAAGTCTTTTTTTTCCCCACTTCACACCCACCTCTCGCTGTCTTTTCTCATCCCCCTCTCTCTCCTCCTGGCTGTTCTTTACAAGCCCAGGGTGTATAATAGAAACGGCTGGGGATAGGGGGATTAGGTAATTTATCACCAGTGGCTGTGTTGGGAAGGGAGGTGTGTGCTAAGGGTCGCTGGTTCATCGCGCAGCCGGCAGAGTGGGAGTCCTGAGGGAAGCTGTGTTGGAGGCGCTACCTGGCACTTCACTACCAGCAGCACTAACCTTGCTAGCAGGCTAGCTTACCTTAATTGCATTTCTACTGCCTAGGGGGTTACATTTGCATGTTACATTCATCTCAGCCAGTGCAAAAATTATCTTTTTATTTGCATTACCTTTTTTTATAGGGGACTGTGGAGAGGTATACACACAAGATCCAGCCTCCACTTATCTCTCTCAAACCATCTTGAACCTTGTCTATCCTTTGAGCTCAATAGTATCCTCATGCGGTGGTTCATGAGGTTCCCCCCAGACTTAAATGGACTACATTTAGCTTTGTTGTGGCGCTGAGGGGCTGCTTATATAGAGAAATGCTGAGCAGCCATAAAACTGACTCGAAACTTGTGCCTGTGGCCCCAATTCATGCTGTTCTCATTCTGTGTTAGTGTATGGGAGAGAATGTCATGTCCAGCTCCACTCTTGAAATCAGTAGGGTGAAAGAGAAGCCCATTCTGGTGCTCGTTCTAGCATTTTTCTGCCATGTATTTCTCTTTAACTAGAGGTATTTTTGAGGTGTCTTTCATTTTACTTTTATAAGTTTTTAGCAATGGTTCTAATGGACAAGACATTTTTTTATATTAATTGTGTCTTCTGTAGAATGAAATGCTTCTAACAGTCCATTTAAAAGAGGTGCATATAGGTGGAAAACTCTTCTATCTGCATTTCCAGTTTGTGTGTGACATGCATAGTCAAACAATTATGTACACTAGATCCACTGTGGTTCCCTTGAGTAAATCTGGCACAGCCAACACAGAGCTATTGCAGATTAAGTACACAGACTTTTGTGTGTTTTTTAATTTTTGTATTCTACACAGACAATCAACAGGATTGTTAGAAATGATGACATTCACAGGATGCATGCAGCAGCTACGATGAACCTTGGTTAAATTTCATAGCCAGTAAAAAGAATTTGTTATTTATAAGAGATTTATAAAAATGAATAAAATTCAGCAGTACTATCTACCCATTTTGCGTGTTTACATTATTTTGCACTTGAACACAGTTATCAGCAGTTTGACAAGGTCAGCTTAGAATGTTTTTCTAGAGCTTTCAGCTGTCAGCATCTCAGGGGAAGAAATCTGCTTTGTTGTCATGGTGATGGCTCAGTTGTCATCACATGACCTAAGATGTTATCAGCAGTTTAATTACTGCTTCTCGGCGCTGCTAGAAAATACGTGCGTGTAACGATATAAACACAAATGAGACATTCATGATCTCTTTCTTTTCAGTTTAAGACGATTTTATCATGCTGTGACAGCAGAAAGACAACCTGCATGCTGGATGCTTGCTAGCTACATTAGCTATGTTACAATTCTGCTCCTACTCCAACCCATAATTAACAATTATTTAGGTTAATGTCTGTTCCTCTAAATACCTACAAAATGTGTTCCACTGTAAGAACAGGAATAGCAGTAACTAGCTAGTTCGGTAATTTAGTGAGCGAGCCTGTAAATATAGCCAGCATAGCTAGCCCCTACCCTCAATATACATCTTCATTGTCTTAATTAAATAATTTCTCTTAAGTTAATGAAACACAGCCCCCCTCTCTTGCCCTATAATATGCCCTAATATAGAAGAACATTTGTCTAGCATCTAGTATTGTGGAAATCTTTCACTGGATTATTATCCTGTACAAAAACACATCATTGTGAATTAAAGCTGATTCAACCAGCCAGTGCAACAGCAGCAATGGCATCCATTCTTAGTATAAACTGTCATATTTTGTAAACTTTTTGAGCTAGTGATAGGTTACGTCAAAATAAAATCCTTCACCAACAGAAAAGGTTAGCAAAACTTAATTTCTAAAGAGTTGTAACAAAAGGGACATTCAGTTTGTTTTACAGTCATAGCATTTAAACATGTAGAAGATTTTTCATGAAAAGAGCTGCATTCAAACCAGGGACATTGTGGTTGAATGTTTACCTTTTTCATCATATTTATTTTATATAATTATAATAAAACAATTTAATTATTTAGATTACACCTCAGTTTTTAGCAACTATGGTCAGCAATTTTGCTTTACTTTACTTTCCTAATGTTTAGCAACCTTGTTTACGTAGCACAAGCAGTCCTTCATACTTAGCTAAATGTCACTGACTCAAGGTCTGAGACTGAAAATCTGCTGATAAGTTATAAATGCAAGTTTTGGATAAAACATTGGATATTTTTCTGCTGCTGACTGTATTCTGCCCACCTCTCGTGATGGATGATAATGTTTATTTATTCAGCATTCAAAGGTTATGAGAGAAGGTCAGTCCTACTTCATTTAATGACTCACCCATTCTTGTAGTTGCGGGTAAGAGTATTTGAGCCAAGCGTGGTTGGTCAAGCATTCACAACATTATTGACTTCATTACTGCCTCAACACAAAGGGCATGCTTTTCCATCTGGAGCTCGCCAAAAAGTTTTACACGATGTCAGGGTAATCATTTGAGTTAAACACAGATTTTATCCTCATGATAATTAAAAATACAAAAATATATTAATCTTCAAGGAAGGCTTATCCAGAAGATCAAGAATGAGTTAGGCCTATTATATCATTTAGCATGGAGGATTTGCTGTCTCTATACATCATTAATGAGCAGCCAAGCTCTGCATGTTAAAATGCTACTGAGACTACAGTCAGGTGGTGTTCTCTAATTCTGTTCACGAAAAAGCCTCCTTGGTCATTGACATTAGATATTAAACAGGATTAAGAATATCGGGAGGCTATTTGCGTAAAAAGTAGTTGCTCCTTTAGAGGTGAAGAGAAGAGCAACGGAGACATGACAAGACTGCTCATGGTTTTAATACTATTAGTCAGGGCTTAAATTGGAATGAAAAAGGCACTAGTACTGCAGACCAGTATGGTGTGTTTTTTATTTGGTTTAGCCTCTATTTCGCAAGCACCTTAAAGAAAGCCCAAACCTCATCTCAGATGGACCCCACCTGCCGTCTTCAGATCGGTGCATTGATGAAAGCGAAAGCAAAAGGCTAAACTTTTTTTGCACCAGCTGTGACAGAACCCTTACAGTGGGTGAAAGGCAGCAAATTTATTTTCTGTGTTTTTCAGTACCAGACAGTTCAAAGCCTCCTATAAAAATGCCCAATTTTGACTTCCCAGTATCACACCTCAACCTTACTAAAGTAACATGGCATTTCAGTGAAATTATTTTGCTCTGTGATTGCAATTTCTATGCGTGAGTGCAGATCCTCTCTGCTCAATGGGGCTCTCGTCATTCTGTGTACAGCGTTAACATTCAATTGTCAGTGTATTAGAGACACACTACTCGCACAATAAATGCTTCATTAACATCGGAAAGAGCTCGGACATTTGTATTACTGCAGTGTGCAGCATGAACACACATGTGACATGCATTTTTAATTCACTCTCTGACATGCAAATACAGCACCACAGATGGAAGGAGCACTAGAACATTGTTCTCAACGACAAGTAAAATTGTGTTAAAATTGTACTCAGTTAAAAGTAAAAAGTAGGTCAGTTAAAATGTGCTGTATAAAGAAAAAAAGATGATGTTATATGATAGATCTAAATTAAATTACAGAACAGTGCCTTACCGTGTCCATGTACACACATCACCCAACACGTCTAAATCAGCAATATCTTCCTTTTCTAAAGGCACTTTGCGGCCTGCGCCACAAATATATTAAAGTTAAAGAGAGCTGCACAGTTTTCACACCAAATGTTGATGTTCTCCTCTGGAGAGTTAGTTTGATGTTTCACTCATCTGTCTGAACAGGAGTCTTTGAGTCTTGAGCACTGCAAAGTCCTTCACAATCTGCTCTACGTCCAACTTCTATGCTCCCTCATTCTCAAAGCATAATACAACCAGTCCACTCAGCCTCTCTGTCCCACAAAGGCTTTAGATGTTTTGAGCTGAAAGGCGAAGGGGGATTGTTGTTAGAAACAGAAGGTAAAAGGTAAAAGTTCCTAATACCAATTTAACACCAAGATTAGTGCATATGCAGGTTTTTTAAATGTAGCTAAACCCGCTAAAAATAGCCAGTTGACTCCTTTACCATTCCAAAGTTTGCCTTTCTCTTTTATTTCTGATGTGCAGTGGAAAACCTAATTTCTGTGCAGAAATCTGAAGCGAAAAAGGTTTTTAAAAGTATGTTTGTTCAGCTCTCAGTACTTTTGCAGCTTGTGAATGAATCACTGTGGTTTTAAGTTCAATTTGTCTTCTGCGTCACTGTTTGTATAGTCAGGCATCTGATTTATTTTACTGTTTCATGTTTGCTTTCAGCTGTATAGGAATCTTGTTAAGTTACAAATGCCTACCCTTTTCCCACTCAAGACAAAATCCAGATGTTAGTGGGTGTTGTGTTTTTTTTGTCCACTGTAAAAGAGGCTTTATTAAGACCAGAAGTCACAACCATGAATCCACCATGAGCATTTTAGCATGTAGCATGTTAGCCAGTTGCACCTGTTGATCACATATAGTATGAAGGTGGATGCAGCCTTTTTCAATCTATGCTGAGGAACAATAATGCTAACGTTAATCCATAATGACATAATTCCTTGTTATATTGCATTGTTGTGCTATTCCCAAACTCTGGTCCACTTGCAACCGCACCTCTCACCTCCCCGACACTCAGCCTGTCAACGGATACATTTAGATCATGTATGTTTTTGTTAGTGTCAGCTGAGTTCACAGTGTCTCCTCTCTGAACATGAAACTCTCTGGACCTTTGCTCTCCTGCAGCCGCAGACACGCCAGCAGCTTCTGCTCTGCAACAGCTGCTGGTTTCTTCTGTTCCATTATCACATGGTTTGCTTTTTGATGCGACTTATGCTTTTACTGTGCCACAGATACGACTTGAAATCTAGCAAAGTACAGCACTTGAGATAAAAAATACTTAAAGCATAAAATTGTTCAAAAATACATGACTTTGTAAGAGTAAATTTGAATTGTTACTTCTAGCCTTGTACAGCACTTACTGCTTGTTACTGTTCGGTACATGTGACTATAGTAATCCATTTTATCCCACAACTATTTTCTTAAACATTGAGAGGATGTCATTCCAGTGCTGTCTTATCCACCGGACTGTGTGTATGTATGATTTTAATTTCCAAGTCATTATTAGAAAAAAAATGCAGATTATCTCTCCTCAAAGGCACCAACAGTTTTATAAGCACAGACCTGTAGTTGATTCATAACTTAAATATATGGAATAAAGGCAAGATTTGCATAATTTGGAAAAACACTTTCATATCTCAGCTATTTGAAAATGTCAACAGGCTTTCACATAATGTTCTACCCTCTTCAATTAGGGTAATGTATGCAAAAAGGGGTCTATGCCATGAGTTTTGCTAGACCTGCTTCAAATGTCACTGCTTTCTTTTTAGTATGAGTGTGATTTGAGTGCTTGGTTTGTTGCATTATACAGCACCCATATTTATTAATACATATCCACAGCCCTGGAAATATATTGTGCTGAATAAATTATAGTTATTTAGGGTTATTTCTTAAAATTCAAAGGAAATATCTATATAACTACCCATAAATGATATATAACCTCACAATATTTGATAGATTAAAAAACAGGGCAAAATTTTTGTCTGGGTGTTGGTTTCCAACACATTTCCAGATGCCAAAACACTGAACATTTTATCAGTGCCTTCGCTGCATCAAGCCCTGGGGCAAAAAGATCATTTCCATCATTGTCTTCTTTCACTGTTAAGTTGTGGTCCTGTCAAAATCCCAGCAGACTAGTCATTCAAGTGCAGAATGTCCTCATATAGATTACAGGTTTTTCCATGAATTGCATTTCCTGCTGTCTTTTGTCTGCGCAGACGATATCTGGAAAGCCTGACATTTTGCAACATGCCATTACCTTTGTACCCTTTCACACTCCCTATCATTGATTTGATGAAGAGGGATAGGTGTAAAGCTGCTGTCACTCAGAGAGGCATTTGGTGCAGAGTGCCTGCTGGGTGTCTGAAAAAACAAAGAAAGAAAAAGACAGGAAAGATATAACACAGGGTAATGCAGTCATAAAAGCCTGCAATGAATTACCTCAAGCTGTGAAAATGGCACCAAATCTCATTAGCGTTTTTTTGTTGTTGATGGAGATGGCTTTTGAGTCCCTCTCTGTCTATGGCAATGAGAAACTTAATGACTTGTGTGAGGAAAAATGATAGTCCTCCTCAGGTTTCATGTTTATGGCACGTTTTATGGACATTTATTTGACAAAGTTACCCAACAGATGGTTGCTCGTGAAAACAGTCCTCAAAAGTGCAACAAAAATTGGAAATGCCACAATTGCCTTTGGCAAACTTCATTTAGCTCTTCTCCTGGCGTCAGCTGCAGTAACTTTCCTAATGAATCCCGAGTTTAGGATGAATCACCACCCACTGGATGTAGTATTTCAAATGGAACGACCCATGTCGGTATAATTAATAAGGCTGAAACCCGAACATGTGGTTGAAGGTAGTAATTACTTGCCTATAAAGCATCTTAATGATGACTGATGTTAGTCTGTAACCATATGCTTAAAGGTCATTCATTTACATATACATGTAGTCATCAACTAAGTGAGAGATCCTTGTGAATTAGATTGATTACAACGTAGTGTACACTTAAAATATATGATGTGCTGCCACTTACGTGTGTTCACCACCATATTCTGGGTGTGTATTCAGAGAGCTCACACACACACACACACACACACACACACACACACACACACACTCTCTCTCTCTCTCTGTGGCCTTGTTATAAGTTATTGAGCAGAGGAGGAAAGCGTCAGCAGGCCTTGACACATTCATAGTGGTTTTGTTTGACATTAACACACAGTGTCAAAAAAATCACGCAAGAATTCAGTGGAATCAAGTAATCGCTTCTCATGAATTTAATGTAAATATGCAAGTTTTTTTGTACCAGTTAATTCAACTTAAAATTTATTATATTTGATTTTAGAATACTTTAGAACATATGAACTTGAGTTCTTCTTACTTCAAATCTTTTGACTTGAAATGATGACATGAGTTGTAAGGAACTTCCAACCGCCCACCGTAAGCCCATCAGCCAACTATTGCCAATCTAACAGGAGCAGCTGGATCAATAAGTTCCTTGTGTGAAATTACGAACTAACTTTTCAAACTGAGAAAATGTAAAAGGAAATCAAATTTGTTTGTAACATTTGTCAGTGTGACTGCAGAGTGGTTAGTTTAACTTAATATTTTAAGCTTAATGGACGTGTTTTTTCAAGTACAACTGAATTAATATCAAGAATATTTGACCAAAAAAGTTGATTTGTTTTGAATAGTTACAAAATTATCTCAACCTGTCTTTTCAAAATCAGTAAACTCAAAATTATAAGGCAGCCTGGACACTTAAAGGCATAGTTAGCGATCGTAATCCAACGCACATTTTGTCAAAATCACCGTATTTCTCCTCACTATCCGCAAGCTGTCACTTCTGAGAGCATGCTGATAAAAAAGGCACGGTAGGCCTATATCAGGTGCAGATAACAGCCCAAGAGAAAACGGTCGGAGGAGCATAAATTAAAAAAGAAGGGCTACGACCATGAGAGGGCGAAGACCCGGGTCAACATCGGTCTGGCTTTCCGACGGTGGAGGGAACTCCGCGAATTGAAAGGTCTGAAAACGGACGCGGAGGTCGCCGTCTTTCTGCTGGACAGATGAGCAACATTAGCTTTGCGGTGCTTCACATAACAGTCACAGCCGTCGGGCATTCATCATATTGTCTAATCTGCCAAAATGTACTGTTGTTGTGATGTTATCTATTTATAATAGCAGTCGAGTTGTGGGCTGACGGGTCAGCTAACCTTAGCTTCGCAGCTTAGCAGTGTGCTAACTCACAACTTGGCTATTTCAGCTGCTCTACTGCTGCTTTAGTTTCTACGGCCGTTTCCATGACAATGCGTGTCCATGAACTTCGGGGGTAGAGCCCGGGGTGGAGTATGAAGGGAGGGGTGGGTCTGTTCGTTTACACTTCAAATATCAACAACCTCTCTACTCGTTTTCTCCCACATCGCTAACTAACGTTACACCTTTAATGAAAATAAATGTTAGTTGCAGCCATACTGGATACTAAGTTTTTTTGTAACCTGAAACACATTTTGTTTTACAGTGAACTCTAATACTAGTTAACTTGCACCCCAACTACTACACACATGTTAATTATTCTCCACCTGAATAGACAATTTGATGCCCTTCATTGCATTTTGGTAGGTCAGGTCTGTGGCGTACAGTTGATGTTTTGGGTTGGTCACTGTATGCATTAATGAGTTTGAGTGGCTCTCGGGTATGTAAATGAATGTTGCCCTCTGTCCTTCAGCCTGCCTTTCCTGAAAACGGATGCTAACAGCACTCTCACGCACGATGGCAGATGGCATGAGCGAGTGTGCTTGCTAATCAGTGACATTGCACATATTCAGATGCCATGAAGTGCAAACGCTGAGCTGTGTCATGTCAAAGTGTGGAAGTAGAGGATGAGAGAGAGAAGGAAAAAAGTGCTCTAGTACAATGTTAATGTCACTTTTCTCTGAAAAACATTCAAGAGAGGATTTGGAATATTATGTGGCTCCTTGAAGGTGACAGGCCAGTTTAATGGATAGTGCACCATGTGGATAGACTACTGTGAACTATGATTAAAACTCTCATTAATTTGATGGAAAGCTTCATTAGTGGGTGATGGTGGGTGGTGGGCATCATTGTTTTTATACTGCATCCACTAGGATCCCCCATTAGTCTCTCGATGGCCTTCATTTTACATGTATGCCACGGGGCCCTGCTCAAACATATTAGAACAAACTTGCTCCTCCAGATAATGTGGGGGTGAGAATCATTTGTAACTGTATCGTTTCCAGTGATCCACTGATCATAAAGGAAATAAAATAGGAAATCAGAGCAGCGAATCTTTGCAAGTCTACACTGCAATTACATCAGATGGGACTCTGGTGTAGAAATCTGCACAGTGGAAGCTGATAGGTTTGCTCTGTTGCCCCAGAGCATGGCTCCTAATAGGCTGAGATAGGAGATGAGGAGAGTGTGTGCTCGTCAGGCGCTGAGCCCCCCCAGTGATTTTTGAATGATTTGATGTGACGGGGACTAGGGGGTAAGAGGGAGGGGACTCGGGAGGAGGGGGTTCACTGCGGGGCTTCCAAAGATTTTGTCAGCAATTATTCTCAATGAGGTGCAGTCAGACAATCGGCTGTGGCAGCAGCAATGATGAAATGACATTTCCTCTGTTCATCTCACATTTCAGGCAGTGGTAGATTGAAAGGATGTGAGTTTTGCCTATTTCTGTCCTCTGATCCATTTCACTGAGGTTGATTCTGTGCGGTATATGCACGTGTTTGAGCGTTACAAAGTGCTGCATTACTGTGTGGAGACAGACGATTTAAGTCTTGACATCATTCTTATATTATACCTCTCTGCAGGGCTCACAGTTAAGTTTAAGTATTTTATGTTTTCATTGGATTTTTAGGCTTAATGTCGTTTTTATATCTGTGGGAGATCCAAAGAAACATTAGTAAACATTAAAGGGACAGTTAACCCCAAAATCAAAACTATATATGTTTTGCTCTACTCCCTAACCCTAACCCTAAACTAGATTGTTTTGGAGTTAGTTTTGAGATATTGGCCATAGAGATGCCTTTCTTCTCTCTAATATAATGGAACTAGATGGCACTTGGCATGTGGGGCTCCGAGTGCAAAAAAGGAAAAACAGTATTGTCTCTTTCCAGAAATCATTCCACAGACTTTGTTGCAAGCAGTTTCATGTACGAACTATTTTCTTTCTGCTGAACTATGTCTGCTAACTATATCACTGCAGAAGGAAACGTGCATCTACTCATGGACAAGAGGTTACAGCTTAGCTGAGGGTGAAACTATTAGGTCAGGGTATCGTTTGGACTTGAATGATTCTGATTCTGCTTATCAATTTTGGTTCCTAATGATTCTCGATTCTGATTCTTTGAGGGTCTGTGTCAGAGCAATAATTACTTTAGACTGCTTTACTGTAATGATAGAGGAGTATCCTGTCCTTGTAAAGCATTTTCTAGCATGTAGATTATTACAAGACTCACGTGATTTGTGCTATTCACCTGAGAGTCAAGAAACTTAGCAATGGCTGTGTAACTTAGAATAATGCAAGGCTCACTCACAAGACTTTTATAAGATAAATACATTAGGAGAGGGGAAGATATGCATGCATTCAACCTGCATGTATGTAAGTGCAGACAGATAGCCAGGTTAAATATGATACCTGTTTGCAGAACACGGCTTAATTAACTAGCGCAAGTGAATTGCCATTGTTAACATCCCACACTGTTACACTGTCGTCGATGAGCAGATGCACGCCTCCTTCTGTACATTGATACGGTTGCATTCAGTAGTGAGAAAATTGTTCCTATGTGAAACTGCTCACAACAAGGTCAGTGGATTATCTCAAGCAACCAGGTCATGATTGCAAAAAGACATTGCAGTTGAATTTTTTTCAAATGTAGACAGCCCAGTGGCCGATATCTCCAAAACTCAGCAGCTCACACTAAAATCATCTAGATGGGTAAACAGCACTACAGGTTAGAGGAAAAATATGTATTTTTGATTTTAGGGTGAACTATCCCTTTTAATGTTGATATACTATACCATAAATTGAAGTAATTCAGCTGTCAAGAAATAACTGTTTCATTAATGATATTTAATAGAGAGTCATCTTCTTCCAGTCTGCTTCCACTACTACAGTGTTAAATTTGGATCCTTGCTGGGTGGTACACGGTGTGTGCAACCTAAGATGATAAGGGTATTTTGGGTGTAGGTATAGCCGAATAGAATTACTGCATAGCTCTGCAGAGGCATTGGTTTGCCTCGGAGCATTCTCAGACGTACTGGTCTTGGGTCGGATTTCTCCTTGCACACATCCCACTGCAACCGTTTAGGAGCTGACAAATAGAGTGCGATCTCGGATCAGTGATTCTGTAAAGCCTCCACTCTACTGTGTCACACCAGCTCACAAGGACCAGTCAAGGGAGCTGTGAAGGTGTTTCAAAGTTTTTGTGAGACATTGCCCTGAAATTGCTACATCGCTCTTGGAAAAGGGCACAGGATGTTATGTTCTTGGCCCAAACCAATGACATTCAATGTTTACAGAGAAGGAGCGGTGGGAGTGCAGAGGTACTCATGCACAGCAGGCACTAACGTAGCTATCTGAGTATTAAGACACTCCCCTCCACCTCCCACATGTTGTACTTGACATGCTGCTTGGAATGATGCCCTTAAATCTTGTTGATGGAGTCTAGATAAGTTCACCACTGAGGTATACCAATAACAGTTTCCTTCCTCTGCTGATGCTTGTTCTCTGATATAATTTAGCCACTGATCATGTTGGCTTTGGGATGGCTTTGGTTTTAAATCCTGTCATTACTGAGTTAGAGGTTATAAGAGAGATTTTGGGATTACAGTTGTCTGGTAGTACATTTTTGTGTGCACTCGAGGACAGATTTTTGTAAGTGTTTCATAGGCGTCACTCTCTCTTAGGCTGTGATCGCATGGGACACTTGTTCTTAAACAAAATATGCAGCTGTGAAAGTTGCTAGAGACAGAGCCAGGGGTCACTGGGTGCAGACACATTACGTCAACATTCTTATTGCTATGCAACACAAGGTTTGAGAACTAGGAAGCTGTCCAAGTTGTATTAGCTAGCGTACCATACACTAGAAGACTTTTAGAAGACTTTGAAAAGACTTAAGTCTGACACTCTATCCCAACTAAAGACAATGTGTCATAAGTCACAAAGTTTTTATTCACAGACTGATGGTGTCTGAGGGTCACTATTACAAGGCTTCAACTAGATTCCCACTATGCTTCCATCAAAACATATAAAAGGTACATAGTGAAATCTATAGCCAAATAATGACAAACTCAAATTTCATATTCAGGGTTCAACTGTAATGGTTTAATGGTAGTTCAGAATACGTGGCCAAAGTAAATTTTACTTGCCCCTATATACAATGGGCCTCAAGCAACATTTTCATATTCTTAACTGAAATTTGACTTGCTTTTTTTGTGTACGAAGGGTCATACGAACATGTCACATCAGATTCAACAAAAGCTTGTAACTCCAGGTCACTGTGTAAATGATCCACCTGTGCATATTTGAGTGCATGTGCATGAGACTTGTAAATAAGCTTGAAATGTGTTGATATGAAAATTACTTTAAAGTTTTCATCATAAAAGACAGAATAAGTGAGGATGTTGCTGTTACCCAAACCTCAGTTTGGGTAACAGCAGACTGACTGCACATGACTCCCCCGACTGGTCTGGACCACTCGTAAATTGTGTTTATATCTGAAAGAAAATTCAACATACAAAAAAATTGGTGAATGCCGTATGTTTTCTTAAATCGCTTGTCCACACCACTTAAGAAGAAATCTGTTTGTATGAGTGGTTCTTGCATGAGGCTAATTTTTTTCTTTATTAGCAGTTCTCATGTTTATTCTCGGCCTGCAACGGCTATAAAATGTCAAAAATTAGTGGAAAATTGTTTATCCCAATGTGATGTCTTGAAATGTCTTGTTTTGTCAGCCTAAACCCAAAGATATTAAGTTGAATATGATATGATAATGAAGATTATGAAGAAAAGCAGGAAACCAGCATTTTTTGCCATTTTGCATGAAAAATTACTTATTATTACTTGTTCCTGGCAAGCAGTTGAGCCCTGATTATTGAAGTGAAAAAAAATCTTCAAAGGGAGGGAAACGATCAAATGAACTCTTTAAATACTCACAATATCAAACTAATTATTTCTAATTCAGTGTTTATTATTCTTATTCTCTCTCATAACTCCATGTAGGTTCACCCGAGATCCGCAGAGAAAGAGTGAGAGAGTGGCTCAAACTAACCATTTATATATTAGCAAGCTATAGAATCCTAATCCAGAGATCTAGAGAGAAAGAGCTGAAGTAACAAATGAGATAACTATTAAAAATAATGGCTGAGAGAAAGTTAGTGATTGCTGTTCTTACTTTTGATGAAACAGATAAGGAGTCAAAGTATGAATGTAAAAACATAACGTGTCTTGACTAAGAAGGGAGTGCATTTACGGTTTGCTCATTTCAAAGTTTCCACATGATAAATCAAAGCTAAATTTGAGACATTTTCTACTTGGAGGAGTTCCCAGGAGTGTCGCCCTAATGTACTGTGTCCTTTGTTTGAAAGAGACCAAAATATTGAAAGAAACAGTAGAAACTGACAAAGACACAGATTCACAAAACTGATTTACTTTTCATCTATTTCTTGTTATCTTGCCTCTGGTTTCCTTTTCCAATTATCATAGCAGCAATCAGCTTACACGCACACAATGCTGTTCCTCTGTCTGTTCTGGTCAGTTAGTCAGGCCTGGCTGTTGTGAATATGACTGATCATCCAGCCCTACAATTGTCCGTCTATCAGCATGCAGGCTGTCCGGCCAGCTGGTGCCTGCTGGGTTGGAGAGGCAGATTGGGCAAGCCTGGAAGTCGCGGCGGTGGCAGGTGGGCCCCGCCATCAGGTACCGTAATGCCCGCTGGCACAGACGGGGCCGTCTCCGAGCGGCGTGATGAGGAAGGGACGGGACATGTGTGGTGGCGGAGGAGAGAGGGAGGCAGGCATCTTGAGCCATGTGTATGCCAACCCTGACAAATTGGATAAAGCCCCCAGTGGATAGGAAGGGCAGTGCCAGTGTGAAGCTGACATATGAAGAAGACTGGCACAGTGGGTGGAGTGGGCAGAGGGTGGGAGGGGTGAGGGTGGCGGAGAGCAGATGTGTGTGTCACCACAACCCTGGCATCATGCTGAAGGAGAGGAGGCATTACTTCACGCAAACGGACGTTAACAGACACTGTAGGTCTCTGTGTGTGTGTGTGTGTGTGTGTGTGTGTGTGTGAGTGTGTGAAAGACAGGACCTGCCCTTCTATAACAAGGCTAAAAAAATAACTGCCAGTTTTTCACACGTACACAGTGTCTGTCTGGGAATACTCTACCTCATTAGTTTTTTCACGTCATAAACCACATTTTTTGGTTTTTCTGCTCCTATTACCGAGTATGAAAAATGACTTGAAAGTCATATTTTATCTGCTGATGCATTTATGCTTTGATAATGGCCACAGACTTGCAGTGTCAGGTTAGCTGCACTGTTTATTCCATCAGAGTAAGAGACCACACAGCACATAACAATCTCTGGAGTAGCTGTTTAGCCAATGCATTGTGTTGCCTGAAGGTACATTATTTAGAAATGCGCCTGTCAGATAAAATGTGGCAACAATGAATTGCCTAAATTTGAAGCAGTTAATTTAGTGTGATGCTGTGAATTGTTCTTTAGGCCTATATCTATATACAGTGACTGAAGAGGGGATTTACTTAGTCTGCCACAAATCACTGTCAGGAGAGCATGTTGCCATGTAATGCAAAAGTGATTTCTGCTCAGATATTAAGTCTATTGATTTTTGTCTAAGTCTACTGTTATGTTTTAACAGTTAATTACAGTTAAAACAGTTAATTCTAACAAAATCGTAGTTTACATCTATAGGTTTATACTGTATTTTTTGGCCTGGTGCTTGGCTGCACAGTGTAGAAAAAGAGTCCACAGTTTCAGGATTTAACCTTGTGCTTTGAACACAGATCAGCAGAGCACACTGGATGCGCTGCTGTGTGCCCTGCTGCAGCCAGCGTGTGTGCGTGTGTGTGTGTTTGACTGAGAAGTATACAGAGAGAAGCTACGGATGGTGGAAGGAGGACTATTGCACACAGTGTTTCTGGGAGTCATTGATACTTACTCCGACTGCTGCTTTGTCACTCGACCCATCCATCATAGTCCATGGTATTTTCTAGAAAGTCGATGTTTGACCTTTTTCTTACAGGTTTGTGGGTTCTGAACCTCTTTGATTGCAATAAACCGTTTATTCCACTCCCTAGCACCAACATAAATGAGATACCAACCAAGTCAGACCAAACAAGGGAAGGCTAACTTATCTTACCAAACAAAAAACAGGTGGATAGCTGTGGAAGAAATTGCAGGTGCGCATTGAGTATTTTGCATCATTACATCAGATCTTCATCAGCAAGCTGAAGCAAAATTGCTCATTTACAGTCAACTAAAGCAATTACAGTTTTCTCACAGTTGGTTTCACCTCTGAAAAGTGAAGTTTAACTTAAATGTTTCTCCTGAGGTGCAAAGACCAACTTGTTGTTGTCTGTCCTGTGGGTTTCTCATATCTGAGGATTTGTTCATTTAAACTGACTACTGATTTGCAAAAATTAAACAAAGGCTGGGTCTCATTGGCCTTGTTGGCAGGCTGTATTTGCCTTATCCCACTTAAGAATCTGTCCTGTCACAGTCTTTCATTTTATTGATCGGAATAATACTGCAGTGACCAGCTCCAAAGCTTACTGTGGCCTTAGTCATGTAATGAAGACATTACACAGTAAGTAAGATCATATTAGATGATATGTTGAGAGCAATCTGCTCTCTGCATTGTTAATCAAATTGAACTGACATTGATTATCTAAACTGCTGGTCCGGGGAACATGTAACGATGCAGGCAATGTGGATGGCCTGTGAGACTCAACAAGCCAGGGTGTTAGTTCAGGGGTCGATGCATCTGAAGGCATCCTTTGACTCTCATTGAGCCCACGTGACCCTTGACCATGGACCACATGACCTCCTAATGGAGGATGTGATGTCCTCGCGCATTAGAAAGTGTTCAATGCTTCACCATGCCTGTTTAAGGCCCATTGAATCTTTATCAGCAGGAAGCTGAGCAGATGTCTTATCAATAGGCAGAGGAAAAGGAACAGAAGAGTCACTTCGACCAAATGTTTCTTTTGTAAGCTGTCACCCAAAAAAAGGAGCCTAACCTTCTCTTTTCAAACCATTGTTTACAAGGCTGAAAGCAAAAGAATGAAATTTGTTCTCATTTTTTGATGTTCTTAGTGATCTATGATGTATTTGAGATGTTTGCCCTTTTCATTTTGTCGCTGTTGTTTTTTCTTGCCTCAATGATTTTTTATTCTTTTATCCTTTCTACGTTTTTAGTTTGCTAAACTGGTATATGTGCGCTAGGTGATAAGAATGTGTTAGTATATCAAATATTGCGATAAAAAACTGTCAGAGGACTCATCAGAGGACTATGTGGTTATTATAAAATTATTATTGATGCATCTTGATGCATCAGAATTTTAAGCTTTCAAGCCGGTGTCGGTTAGATTGTATCCATCTGCATTTACTCACGCTTAGTCATCCTCACAAAAATTCAAGAAGTAGCCTAGTTTAGAACATAAGAACGACAATGTTTACATCTGTTACCTTTCACCAAGTGGTTCAGCTGTAAAGAACGTACAGCCCGTCTTACAGAATTGTTACAGGCGATCACAATGTCGAGATTCTGTTTCAAATTTCCGATCGCTGAGTTTTCTGCATTGATTCATAGTCTTTAAAGGGAGAATCAGAATGCACCTTAGACTTGATCCAAGAATTGATTATCTCCCCCATCCATAGTCATGGCTGCTACTATTATTTTATTTTATTTTATTAAAGAAGGAAAGCAAGCAAATTTTATCCAAACAAAAAATGCTGTACACATCAGATGTATTATTTAATATTAATAATTTCTAAAAACTTTGCAAAAAATGATATTTTCAAGACCCTTTTCATTTTGACTTTCTTGCTAATGTTTTTTCTTGTCTTCTTGATTTTCTACCCTTTATATCACTTTTTATCACTTTTAGTTTGGCAAACTCCTGAATGTGCACTAGTGCACTGTGACATTTTGGGTTCACTATAAACACCAGTGATATGATGATTACTTTGCTCATTGCTGGGATTTCTGGCATTCAGAATTGCACAGTTTGGCTCAGAGTCTCGTAAACAAACCCCCGCATAGTTGTGTTTTCAACTTCTCAAACAGTTGGAGGATGGTGCTATAAGTGTGTGACTGGCATTGTAACACCTTTTTTTCCCAAGACAAATTAACTTATGGTAAAAAGTCATATTTTTCCAAAGTGATATTTCACCTCTTCACAAAGTATTTCTGCTGCGCCTCTGCAGTCATTTGCTAGTTTGCTCATTACATTGTATAGATTTACCTTTACCTCACCCGCAAATGTTGCATTTCCTTGGTTGCAGACAGACATCCAAAACGCTGCAAATTACTTACTAAAAACTCAATGCATGAAATGGCTCTTACCCCAGAAAGCCTCTAAAATTTTGTGGCATGTCTTATTTGTATTTTAGAAGTTGGTTCTTATCTGAGTCATAACAAAGGGACAGGTACTGCCAGCTGCTCTGTCAGTCTAGAAGTAGTCATGACACTTCATCTCTCCTGAGCGAAGAAGCTTTGTCTCGTATCCCCCATCCAAACAAGGAGAGTTCAGCCAGAGTTCAAAAGGAAGTTGAGAGGGAGAGTGAGGTTTTTGCTTCCCCCTGTGTCAGTTACTCCCCACCTGGAAAGAGAAGTGTTTGGTTTGACAGGCGGTAGGTTGCAGATATTGTATGTGGGGGAGACTTTTTCTTTCCACCAGCCTCTTGTTTGAAACAAGTATGCTGTAAAGGAGGGCTTGGCATCTTTCAGGGAATATCAAGAGGGATCTTTGACTCAGCCAGCCCCAGAGGAACACTTTGACTTATCAAAGATTGTGAAAAAATGTTGTATAATCCATCTGGCCAATGGAAAATCCACGTGATACAGTTTAAAACTAAAAATAAACAATTGAGAAATGATGCTTGGTGATCAAAACAGCACTTATGTTCCAGTTGATAAATTGAGGGAAGAAAAAGATCACTGCATGATAAGTTATGTTAAAAAAAAAACCCACTGGGACTCTGTGTGGGCTGTAAGACTCAATTCCTGTTAAGTTTGATAAGGTTAACATGGACCTGGTGGCTTGAGGCCATTCAGCGGGGCTCATTGTTGTGTGTATGGATGCCCACAACACACATGCTCACACATATACAGTGAGCCTTGCTGGGTTATTTGCTCTGTGCAGTGAGTGATCCATGTGTTGGCATGCTCTGTGGCCATTAATTGATGTGGCTGGCTGTGTAGACAGAATTGATTTCTGGTACAGACCATAAAGCACAATGCTACAGCTTTTCACTGTCAGAACCTACAAGGCCATTACCTTGAGAGGAAGTTGATGATGCCACCGCTGAAGAGATTCATGGATAATGTAATGGATATAGAAAAAACAACTTTATACCACAATAACTTACTGGGCTATTGTGCTCCTGTTGTCCCAACTCTTATTTCTACTGTGGCAACATAGCACTCTTGTATAAATGTATACTGGGCAGTAATCGTGATACATATAACTAGTTTCAACCAAACTATCTCTCTCTCAAAGAAAAGTTCCACTACACATCAAATAATGTTACATTTCTGCTGTACTAAGTGAAGTGGTTATAGTGGAAACAACATTTTTGTCCTCTTTCCTTTTGTATTTTTCTTGTGTTGTTATTTACCTTGTGCCCCTGACTGTCAAGTTTTGTATCTTAACTGAACTGAACTGAAACAAAACTGAAACAAAATTGAAATTAAGTGATGTGTTCCATCAGACAGTTAGTTAATATAATAAGTATAAAATCAGTGTAAAATTCCCAAGATATTATCTAGATATTTTTAGGCTATGCCACAATACATGATTTTTTTATTTGCACACATATAAAATACCTTAATGAAGAAAAAAGAAAAAGAAATATACAAATGTGTCAGCAGAGGTCAGGAAGCCACAGGCTTATACTAGGGACCTCCCCTCCTTTTAAGAAAAAACAAATCAAAACAAACAAATAAATGCCATAATAATAATCAAAACAGCACTCACATAATTTAGGAAAAACAATGACTACCAGAAGCACATACAATGTTATACAATATGATACAAAGAATAGATAAAGGAGAAATATGGGATATGGACAAAATCAAATATACGTCCACAGTCTGGTAAGTTCAGAAAATTACATCACTTTACTGTAATGCAGCCTTTCAAACCAGATTAAGACAACACTTGTACCATATCACGATATAACAATATAGAAGGTCTCATATCTCGATATTGATAAAATATTATATTGCTCAGCCCTATTATGGAGCAGTTTTTTATAACTGGGCCCCCATTTTGTTTGTCTTGAAGATATTCTGCAATGTGCCTATGCTTGATTTAAAATACATAAAGACTAGAATAGGGCGATGTCTGCCAAATTGGTATATGACTATGTCCACAGTGAAACATTGCAGATGAACGATGACATCAATGGTAGAGACAACTTGCTTACCAGCTCACCAATGTAGTCACCTCCACCTCAGTTGTCACACTCGGCCGAGAAAAGCTTAGCTTATCAAAGGTTTAATAAAGAAAGACAGTGAACCAGTCTGTCTCCTCGCTTTGAAAATCTTTTCTTTTTGTTTTCTCTTTGTAACTCTGTCGTCATGCTGCCACTGCTTACACATGATGAGAGCTGATTTTCTGATTGGTTTATTGCATGTTCAGCCTAAACTCGCCTGTGAATTAATGAGGCACTTGAGCACACCTTGAGCACACCTGATAGGTGTTTGCTTTGAGCTGGTGGCGGGGCAGGGCAGTATCACTCGCGCCTCCGGGGGGAGACGGCAAAAGAGGATTTGGACACCTTGAATATATTAAATCCATAGCGCCTCCTCCTTACGCCTTGCGTCGGGGCGTAAGATAGGGCCCCATGGGTTTTACAGGTTTATTTTAGCATACGCAAAGTGTATAAGAAACGGGTTGAACACAAGTGCAAAAAAGTCGAAACTTGAGCCATAAAGATCAGTGCAACGAAGATTGTCCTTCATATGAGATTTAGTGTGCAGTGTGCATATTAATTCAAGCAAAAGTGTTCCACTAGTTCATGAGTTGCCAACTTCTGTAAAGATGTCCTAAAGCCTTGGGGGATGTTCCTTTCTCATAACGACCATTGTATTTATAATCACAGTAAAGACCAGCACTGTTATTATAATGAAGAGTAGCATGAGACTGTATAGAATATCGTGTGGAGAGTATGTGCTTGTATCTATGTTTGGATCCCTGTCATTACGTCTTGTTATTGTAAGAATATCCTCGAGATTGATGTCTGTGTGAGTCTGGATCCAAAGCAATAAGCTGCTTATATTAGATTTTAAATCCTTCAGATCACCAAACAGCATCTTGGCTTTCGTTCCATAATCCATAATCAGACCATTCACACAAACTTTATTTGGATGCTCCAAAAATTCACTGATGGATTGCCAGAACCCTCAACCTTATAATGTCCTATAAATCTGCCGCTTGTAATGCGATCAATGTTTTCCCTCTGCATATCTTACTTGAGTGGAAGGATGGATAGTCGGCTCTGGGTGGCGGGTGAAACGGCTTGTGAGGAGGAATAAAGTCTATCGCCTCATAGACAATCGATCTTTGTCAGGAGTGACGTGCCAGCCTGTGCATTGTCTGTCTCCCTCCACAAAATTGACTTACATTAGGCTTAGCGCTCAGATATTGCTCTGCTGCTCAGGGTGTCAGAGAACGATTCCCAGGCTTATGCTCCACACCATGATGCCAAAGTGTATCATTGATTCATTGATTGTCGGCCTCTTAGAGTTGTTGCTATTCAGTACATCTGCTGCACACAGTGTCAATGTCTATGTGGTTGAGGGTTTATCGAGAACAATTTTGCATCAGAGTATATTTACAGACAGTTAAATTATTGTAAAGAGTTTGTCTCAAAAGTAGGTATTGCAGAAGAACTT